>JAVGWX010000011.1:4855013-5133225 GCA_036924085.1 Ariolimax columbianus | reverse complement strand
ACTTTGAGCTCCTGCCTATCTGCTTTGATCACAGATGTAATTTATCTCCATGCCATAGCTCTGGGCTGCTCTGTCCAATATACTAATCAGCTCCTGGAGTTCCGTTTCCGTACCTGCCAAACCATCTATATCATCTGCAAATCGTAGGTCTGCAATCGTCTTGTCACCTACTCCAGCCAGACCAACATGCCCCTTCAGGGCCGGATCGACCACTCTTTCCAAGAATACATTGAAGAGCGCCAAAGAGAGCATCAGTAATGTGGAAATAGATGATGCGAAAGAAGTGAGTATTTAGAATCCACAATGAAATACTCGGGGGGGGGGGGGGGGGGGGGGGGGGGCCCTGTTCTGTAGAAATCAACCGAAATGTATGGCAGAGTTCCAGAAAGAAGCCAAAGATTCAGCTGATCAGATCATGTGTTTTCTCCATGGCAGGGTATATGACGGCGGGACATGGACATTACATAAAACCTTTGCAAAAAAAAAATGTTATGAAATGAAGTGTTATAGAAGGATATAGAAAATAGCTTGGACAGAGAAGAAATACAATTGAGAAATGTTGTAACAACTAGATATAGAAGAAAATTGGCTTATAAATAACAGGAAAGTTCAATTGCCAAATAGTTAAAGTGCCATCTCCTCATCAAAGGTCGGCTGTAATGGATCTCCAGTGCACTCAATCTCTTGCATAATGGGACAATCTGACAGACTTTTTTCAGTCCATCTCCTGATGTTATCCATAACTTATAATATTGTCTACCTCTTGAACGACTGCCTTCCGCCCTACCCTCTAGTTTGATTTTCAACAAGGAGGTACGTCTTGTTATATGACCAAAATAACGTAACTGCGGAGCGCGTGGCTGAATGGTTTTGATGCCTGCCTGCTGACTAGGAAGACAACAGATCGAATCCCCGGTAAGGCATATGTTGTTATTCTGTTGGGAGTGAAATAAATAAACATAGTCAGCACACGTCGTGATGACAGCAGTGACGAAGCGGTCTGTAGTCCTCAATCTTTAAAACCCCTCAGCTACCCCAGCAATATGGCAAATTTTGGACGACAATGTTTTTAACAACTCTGATTTTGGTCAGTAATTTTCTTTTCATACCAAAGTCTTTCAATACCTCCACATTTGTTTTGTTCTCTTTCCAAGAAAGCAGTTAGGTTATTTCGGTCATATGAAAAGACACAATGGCTTTGGAGAGGCAGATAGTGGAAGGCATGCGGCCTGGGAAAAGGGGAAGAGGCTGTCCCAGATGAAGAGGGTACCAGGACATTACTGGCAGTTTGAAGATGTCCGTGTGTGAAGTGGGTCAGGGGCTGTTGGAAAGGAGGCAACGTTCTGGAAAGAATATGACATTAACACAAAATGTCACAATATGTCATATGACATTAACACAGTATGTCATTAAAAGTTATTTGAAGTGGCTTATCTTAGATCCTTTGGGCAGGGGATGGCATGGCCTAGTGGTTAAGTGGCACGGCTCACAAGCTGAAGGTGCTGGGTTCGATCCCCGCCACAGCACCGGCCGTTACCTTGGGGAAGCAAACCCTTAGAAAATGCAGGAGGAAGCAAACCCTTACATAAAATGCTTGCTGAAGTCGGATGCACTGGGCTGACAGGTGCAAAATAAAAACCACAGTGCAACGCACACCGCCTTGGGGAATAGAGAAATAAGGCGAACGCAAAAAAAAAAAAAAAAGGATCCTTTGGGCTTACTAAAAAAGGTGGACGTGTTCTCCTTGCTGTAGTGAAACACAAGGCTTCTCTACAGGATCAGTGTCAATCCCCCCCCCCCCCCCCCCCACCTCCTTGGCCTAGGCTGCAGTAACAGATCCTGTTTTCAGGTGCACGCCGGGAATTAGAAGTGAGTTCTTGATCAGTGTGTTTCCCCTGACCCTGACGTTAGCCTTCGTGTCCCCCGCAAACAAATATTTCATAAATAATACAAACGTACAGACAGCGCAGTCATGCCCAAACTAATTCAGTTCCCAGACAGACGCCAGTATCGGTAGTTGAGGTAATGAACACGCGGAATTAACAAAGAGCGAATGAGTGCCTGGTACTCGCAAGAATGCTCCTAACATCTGGTACGTCCTCCTTGGAAGTCAGACTGGTATGTCTGGAACTCACGCTGGCATACCACGGCCTGCTAGAGCAATGTAACTCGAGAGTGTCTGTCTTCTGGGAAGTTCGGATAAATGCACGATCTGTGTAATTGACATGTAGTGTTTTCATGAATTTGTGCGTAAGTTTGTCTGAGTGGTAAGTGCTGTCTCTTGCAGGAAGATGTCTGGGTATGCGGCACGGTCCAATATAATTGTTCAAAGTGAGGCATAGTATCACCACTACTGCTGGCACCCACTACTGCTTCCTCCTCACTGGAAGCCTGTATCCGAACATATGCAGTGTCGGGTTCAATAACAATTTACCGTCACCTCGACTTCCCAGTAGTCATCCCTAGGAACGGGCTGTTTTAATGGCAGTTTGGATAACGATGTGATTGATCGACGTGATCCCTGTAGTAGTAAGCAATACGCAGATGAAGCCAAACATAGCACCTGGACCACCTTCATCAGCACGCTCGGGATGTGAGAAAAGCTACAACAAACCACCACTTAACGTCCTTTTTCAGGGTGCACAAAAGAGTAAATCTACTCACTGTGGACATTCTACAGCGTGGCGAGGCTGTTAGCCGTGTACACACACTACAATATTAAGTAGTCTAGTTAACCGCATAGGCAACCAGATACTCTCGCGTTGACCGTCCTTGACCCAGAGTCCCAGGTGAACTGGAGGCCATGTGTCTCAGTCAAGTGTTGCACGGGCGGCCTAGGTTACAACTCCACGAGGTGTGTGGTCTTTTCCCGTCCCAGGTGTGAAAGCTGCCGAGCTGGGACGTCCTGAAAAGGCGGACCACATGGCCAGCGTTGAGGAAAAGTTCTCGAATTGTGTCAGTCGGGAGGCCTCAATGTTAGGGACTAAGTCTTATCAGCGAACTCCAAGGATGTAACCTTGATTGCACCCATGGAAGGCCTTGACCGGCTTCTTCTTCTTCTTCTTCTTCTTCTTCTTCTTCTTCTTCTTCGTTCGTTCTCAATCTCCCGCTACCAAACCCTGAAAGGGCTTAAGTAGCAGAATGTAGTCCAGAGAACGGAATGCGTTGTGTCGTTTACAGCTTGACTGCGATATTTGCACCTTTCGGTCCAACACATCCGACTTCAGCAAGCATTTTTTTAGTACCGGGTTAGCATTCCCTCTTCGATCCCTTCTCCTTAGCCAGTCTGCCCTGCTGCAGCCTGTTATCCAGGATCACCGCGTGGAGGTGTAGAAAGGTCTTGGCAGCTATGGTTCGCTGGCCCTGACGCTAGCAGTCAGCTATGGGTCGCTGACCACTGCAGCTCATGTGCTGCTCAGCATCTTGATCCTGACCGGCTTCTGATTTCACTCTAAGACCGACCAGGTCTCTTTGCCGTGCAAGAGAGTTGTAACAGGGTCTGTATTGGCGCAACTTGGTTTCCAATGAGAACCTCTGCTACGACCAGACTCTGTGCACACTGTATACTCATATGTAAATGGGTACCTGACTAACAGGGGATGAGTAGAGGAATAGAACCCCCATCTAAAAAATAGTTACCTCATAAAATGAAGTTTCTAACACTTCAATCCAGATGGCTGTGTTTCCCATTCCTATTGTAGGCCTATCAATCTAACACTTCCTTGCTGAAGTCGGATATGTTGGACCGAAATTTGAAAATATTGTAGTCAAGCTGTAAACTACGACACAATGCATTCCGTTCTCTGGACAACATTCTGCTACTGAAGCCCTTTTCAGAGTTTGATAGCGGGAGATTGAGCACGAACGAAGACAAGCCAATCAAACACTTCAATCTGAACGGCTGTGTTTGCCATTCCCAGTGTAGGGTTATTTCAAAACGGTATTTTGGGGAAAAGATGTGTCTTCACGCTTCAATTCATAATTCTTATATCCAGCCTACACGAGTCCAGCCTGTTTCCAGGACCGCCACTTGGAAACTGAATTAGGGTTTGGTCAGCTGTGGGTTGCTGACACTGACGCAAGCAGCCGACGATGTCAGTTCATTCAACCAGCTAGCTCTAACATAATGAAGTTGCCAACTCCATGAACAATCCTCTTTAGTTGCCTCACGACACACAAATTAAATAATGGACAGGAAATCCATATCTGAGTGTCGAGATAAACGGGCCACCATGTTTATGGGGGAGATGATGGGATTATTTGAGAGAGAGAGGACGGAGGAGGAGGAGCGCCGCCATGTTTATGGGGGAGATGATGGGATTATTTGAGAGAGAGAGAGAGAGAGGACGGAGGAGGAGGAGCGCCGCCATGTTTATGGGGGAGATGATGGGATTATTTTACAGAGAGGGGGAGAAGAGCCACCATGTTTATGGGGGAGATGATGGGATTATTTGACAGAGAGGGGGAGAAGAGCCACCATGTTTATGGGGGAGATGATGGGATTATTTGACAGAGAGGGGGAGAAGAGCCACCATGTTTATGGGGGAGATGATGGGATTATTTGACAGAGAGGGGGAGAAGAGCCACCATGTTTATGGGGGAGATGGTGGGATTATTTGAGAGAGAGAGGACGGAGAAGTAGTATAAATCGGCACTTACGACATGCACAGAAAGGAACAGTGGTTCTATTTTGTTTGTCCCGGGAACTACTGAGGGTAGTGTATGTCTAACGGTACTAGTACTGTCCAACTGTTAGGGGCACATGTCCTCGATTTTACAATGTAAGCACGTTAAAAAATAAAAGAAAAGAACGTTATACGACACAATAATCCTACCCACAGTGTGCTTTCAGAGCCAGAATTGACAAAGAAAAAAGAAACATCGTAGCAACAGAGATGAAATGCCTGCGCAGAATGCTTGGAGAAATAAAAATGGATATAATCAGAAACGAAGATATTAAGAAACAAGTAGGTACAATACCAGTGCTAGACCTCATCAAGGGACAAGCAAACCAAATGCTTCGGTGATGTGACACAGCAAACACCAGATCGTATCTCTCAGAAAGCAATGCTATGCCGTTACAGTGGATACAGAGCCAAGGGCCGGCAACGCAATAGATGGATAGCAGATGCAGTGAAGCTTCCCGTGTACGGGGCACAGCCCGGCCAAGAAAGCTCTTCATAACTTGACACTGAAAGGCACACGCAAGACAAAAAGATCAAAGAATATGAAGTGGGTATATAGTGACGTCACGTTTTCTTCTGTGACTCAAAAAACATGGCTCGTCGTTTATTCGGGACGAAATATCTCTGGTAGCGCTTTGGGGTATATCTCATTTTACCCCGGGACGTGGTGAAGAAGGCGTGATTGAGCCATCCTATCTGTAGTGACATGCAAGGCTTCTCAAAAGGTTCACTTCTACGGGTATTATAATGTGGATCCTCGCTGTGTTGGCCAGGTTTCAGTCGCGCAACCTGTTTCGCGTGCACATGTGGCGGAGTCTTTGTGCCTGCGTTGCACCTGACGCGCGCGACATTGCATGCATACATGGTGTGTAACAGAGTATCACAACTATTTGTCAACAGATGTCCCCGTGGCACACTTCGTGGTAGATGGCCACACGGAATAGTTTAATATAGACAAAGAGACTGGTGGCATAGACGCTCAGCAGAGATGGACATACAGTGTGTAATGATAGGATACTTAACGTCTTTACACTGAAGACTCTGCAGTGTGTGTATACAACCAGTTTCATTTACATTTTATTGCTCTAGAAGCTATGTGCATCCAATCTATTCTTAAATGCATGAATTGTCCGTACCTCCACTACTTCCCGTGGCAATGCATTCCAAGCATTCATCCCTCTCTGGTTAAAACAATATTTCCTAATATCTAATCTGGACCTGTCTTTAGTTAATTTGTAGCTATGCCCTCTTGTTCTTGTATTTGGTTGTATTTTGAAAAAAAGGGTTGTTTAATTTATCCGTTCCTCTGATCATCTTATAAACCTGTATTAAGTCACTTCGAATTCTTCTCTTTTCTGGACACTGTAGGCCGATTTTTCTGAGTCTTTCCTCATAACTGTAATTCTGGAATCCCACTATCAGCTTTGTCGCTCTTTTTTGTATTCTTTCCAGCATGTTTATATCCCCTCTATGATAAGGACTCCACACCTATACACAGTACTCCAATCTAGGTCTAACTAAAGCTTTATACAGTTTGACTATCACTTCCTTGCTCCTATGTTTATTTCATTCTTTTGATCATACCTGACATTGCATTTGCCTTTTTCACTGCTACCTGAACTTCCTCACTCACTTTACCTGTATGATCTATTATAACCCCTAAGTCCTTTTCTTTTTCTATCTTTCTAATATTGTTCTCCCTCATTCTGTGACTATGTTCCATATTGGATCTACCCATGTGGATAACTGTACATTTATCTACATTAAACTCCATTTGCCAGCTTACATTCTCGAATGTTATCTAAATCCGACCTCAATATATCCACTTCCGCTTTAGATGAGACACTACTGCATAGTTTTGTGTCATCCGCAAATTTTGCAATCATGGATCCTATATCAATATCCAAATCATTTATATATATCAAGAACAAAATTGGTCCCAAAACCGAGCCCTGTGGCACACCACTTTTTACTTCACACCACTCAGAGTACTCATTATTTATGCCCACCCTCTGCCTTCTTCCCGTTAACCAATTTTCAATCCATTTGCCAACTTCCATGTGATTTTAACTTTCGAAATAATCTTTGATGAGGTACTCTATCAAAGGCCTGTGCACAATCTAGATAAATAACATCCACTAGATCTACTTTATCTATCATTTTAGTAACCTCCTCCATGAATTCTTCTTCTTCTGCGTACACAGTCAGACAGTAACCATTATTTTCTCGAAAAAAGCGGCGGTCATCCTGAGACTCTCGCCACTACCATAGAGCTTGTCTTGCAGTTCCACTGGCAATGGCCACATCTGCTCTCTCTGATCCTCGTATGTCGGGCAGTTCTGCAGCAGATGTTCAGTGGTCATTTTACCAGTACCGCACGGGCATTCGTCGGTACACCCTATCTTCAATTTGTTGAATAGGTGGTACCTCAGTCTGTTGTGGCCAGTGCGAAGTCTGAAGACAACGACCTGCTCTCTTCGGTTCAACTGGTAATAGGCATCGTTTTTGGTGTAACCAGTATGTTCGGTTTCCCATTTGGACATGTATCTGGCTTTGATAAGCCGTTTTGACTCTTCGTACGTCATACTGGTATCTGTTTGTGGTAGCCTTGCACCTTCTTTTGCCAGTCTGTCTGCCTCCTCGTTGCCTTGGATGTTGCAGTGTGACGGAACCCACTGTACCACTACCCTTTTTTGTGCGGACTGCTGGCACAGTTTGCAGAGTGCTGCTCTTAAGTCATTAAGCTCAGTGTTTTTCTGGCTTTTTAGCGCTGTGACTACGGCGAGAGCATCTGTCAGCAGGACTATATGGCTCTCATTTTCACTGTGTGTTACCATTTCTTCCACTGCCGCCCTCAGTGCCTCTGCCTCTGCTCTGAAATTGCTTGTGTACTTACCAGTAGCGAATGACAGTGTTATTTTTCTGCCATTTGGTAGGTTCAGGAATGCTCCTGCCCCTCCGTTCTGTGTAGTGTTTGTTACAGAACCGTCGGTGTATGCATGGGTCCAGTCCATGCTTGGGTAGCTTTTCGTTATGAAGCTTAGGGTAGTGTCTCTCCTTTCTTTTTCACTCTAATAGATTTGTTAAGCACGATCTCCCTCTAGTAAACCCATGCTGACTTTTTCTGATTAGATTAAACTTGTAAAAATGCATTACAATGTTTTCTTTGATTATTTACTCTAACAATTGACAGACTATGCTCGTTAAACTCACCGGTCTATAATTTTCTGGATTAGATTTGTTGCCCTTCTTTAATAAAGGGATCATTTCTGCATCTTTCCAATCCCCCGTAACAATCCCTTTTGCAAGTGATTGAGAACATAATATAGTAGGAAGAACACGTGGCCGCAAAATAAGAAAAGTCTTTATTTGTTCTTCGCCGTTATACGACTTGCTGTCATTTTGACTAAACCTTTCTCTATGTCGCCTCACACGACTTGCCCTCGTTGAGTCGCGTGTATCACGTACAGAAAACGAGGCGATTATCCACTTTGACATAAAATGGACCGCACAAGCAAGGGAAGCAACCTTGTCTGGTACAGGAGATGAGAAAATTCCAGGAATTCCTGGCCCACATTCCCCACTGAAATTCCCGCACATAAAATCTCAAGAGTGAATGCAGAGACGCCCAGAAACCCACAATCTCGTGTTAGATTTGTTCCACTGGAAAAGTCTCGGTAAACAGCGTGCTATCTTTTCTTGCCGTAAAGTTACCTTAACTTAATAGTACAACGTCTCTATACTGGTTAAGAAGACTACAAAGTCGGTATACAACTAGTTTCTTGGATGCTGGTGTTAACCGATATGCGAGTTAGACTCAAACACTTAGAGCAAAGTAGACCCGCAGCCAGTTAGACGCCAGCTATAGCTGCTCTTAACAAACTACATGGGGAAATGTATAAATAACTTCCTCGATCATATCTCAGGGAAAATCATTCAAAACTGAAAAACTCACGAGTGGCTTCGAATAACAACATCGACACGCTGAAGTCGACCAAGCTGTAAATGGCTACCTAGATAACAGTTAGTCTACTACTCTTTCGCAATGTTGTTTTAAAAAAAAAAATCATGTCTACACTCCCACCCCTGCTTGTCTACACTCCCACCCCTGCTTGTCTACACTCCCACCCCTGCTTGTCTACACTCCCACCCCTGCTTGTCTACACTCCCACCCCTGCTTGTCTACATCCCACCCCTGCTTGCCTACCTCCCGTCCCTGCTTGTCTACCTCCCGTCCCTGCTTGTTTACATCCCACCCCTGCTTGTCTACCTCCCGTCCCTGCTTGTCTACCTCCCACCCCTGCTTGTCTACATCCCACCCCTGCTTGCCTACCTCCCGTTCCTCCCTGCCTACCTCCCGTCCCTCCCTGCTTGCCTACCTCCCGTCCCTACTTGCCTACCTCCCGTCCCTCCCTGCTTGTCTACCTCCCGTCCCTGCGTGCCTACCTCCCGTCCCTCCCTTCTTGCCTACCTCCCGTCCCTTCTTGCCTACCTCCCGTCCCTGCTTGCCTACCTCCCGTCCCTGCGTGCCTACCTCCCGTCCCTGCGTGCCTACCTCCCGTCCCTGCGTGCCTACCTCCCGTCCCTGCGTGCCTACCTCCCGTCCCTGCGTGCCTACCTCCCGTCCCTGCGTGCCTACCTCCCGTCCCTCCGTGCCTACCTCCCGTCCCTCCCTGCTTGCCTACCTCCCGTCCCTTCTTGCCTACCTCCCGTCCCTGCTTGCCTACCTCACGTCCCTGCGTGCCTACCTCCCGTCCCACCCCTGCTTGCCTACCTCCCGTCCCTGCTTGCCTACCTCCCGTCCCTGCGTGCCTACCTCCCGTCCCACCCCTGCTTGCCTACCTCCCGTCCCTGTGTGCCTACCTCCCGTCCCACCCCTGCTTGCCTACCTCCCGTCCCTGCTTGCCTACCTCCCGTCCCTGCTTGCCTACCTCCCGTCCCTGCTTGCCTACCTCCCGTCCCTCCTTGCCTACCTCTGTTGTCCTATGTTTACCCTGTTCACTCTTGTCTGTGTCAGATACGAGGCTGATAGTGTTCATGCGATTCTGCTGACGAAGACTAACATAGATTAGACTGTTGTGATCGCGGCATTTATTCCCTTTCCTGTCTCTGTGGGGTTATTGTACTGAAAAATAAAGGCTGCTTGTCCGTACTGTTGCCATGTAGTCTGGACAAGTTATGTTTATTTTTTCTGTGATTGGACACAATACATGCCTTATCGGGATTGTGAACTGGTCAGATATTGTATGATCAAGCAATCAGAGGATGTCAGCTCCTGTGAAGAATAGGCCCTCAACAAATGCATGCCAAGTTATGTCCACGCTTTCCCTGTTGTTGTTGTTGTTATGTTTGTCACAAGCTCTCTTCTATTCTCCGCGAATGTTTAGACTTGGCTTGGGGTCTCCAGAACAGAGCATGTCTTGTAATAGTGTTTTCCGCAATGTGTGTCTTGTCCTACGCCAGTGCCGTCTCTCTACAGGAGGTGCTGCTTATTTATGCCTGGTTCTTTCCCACAGTTTCACATTTAGAGACTTCGCCATGCCATGTTACCCCCGACTAGTAGGCACAGGCACCCATTCATGTCAGTTTAAACCATTTTCGTTCTCTTCCTCCTCCATCGGCGAGAGCCCGTCTCTCACACACACTACCACTCCACCCTCTCACGGTACAGCAGGGCCCGTACATTAGGAACGACTTGACCTTTGGAGTTGAAGATGTGTGTTTTTGTGGACTGATTAACTCTTGTTTATGTGCATAAATTTATGATCATATAGATATACCATTGATGTTAGGCATCTGCCTAGCAATGTGGTTAACAACACGCTCCAGTCAACTCAACTGTAATTGAGTACCTAGATTACTTTGTGGAAGATAATTCAATGACGGCGGAAACAGACCACAACATTTACATAAATAAGGCATCTTCATCTTCAACAGCAACGTCAGATATGGTGCTACCTTGGCCTTCTATTCTATTGTTTGGTCCTAGACCTGAATGCGCGGAAAAGGAGATACCAATCTCTCTACCTCACTGAACCTCAGATCTCGAACAGTGAAAACTTGTAACAGTCCATCTTCAATGAGAATGCTTGCATGCTATGAGACAAATCTTTACATTTGATTGTTTCCTTAATTATCACCAGCTAGCACCGGCTGACTTTTTAAAAATAGTGTTTATTTATTTAGTTAGTTTCCGCCCACCTCATGTGAAGAGCGAGTGGTGTAGTGGTGTACTCGAGTGCAAGCTCGGTTTGCAATCCCGACGTACTGGTTTCTTCTTCGTATTCTGCCAGACGTTGACTTGAATTTGTTCAAAGAAAGCAGCGGTCATCCTGAGGCTGTCGACACTGCCATAGAGGTTGTCTAGTGTTGCCACTGGTGATGGCCACGTGTGCTTTCTCTGGTCCTCGTATGTCGGGCAATTTTGCAGCAGATGTCCAGGGGTCATTTTCCCTGTACCACAGATGTATTTGTCAGTAGCACCTATCTTCGGTTTATTGAATAGATGGTACCTCAGTCTGTCGTGGCCTGTGCGGAGTCTGAAGACCACCACACGCTCTCTTCTCTTCTACTGGTAATAAGCATCTTTTCTTGTGAAGCCAGTATGCTCTGTTTCCCATTAATCCATGTATCTGGACTCTTCTTAAGTGACACTTGAATTTGGTTGTGGTAACTTTCCATCTTCTCTGGCCAGTCTGTCTGCCTCCTCGTTGTCGTGTATGTTACTGTGGGATGGAACCCACTGTACTGCCTCTCTCCTTTTGTGTTCAGTTTGACTAGGCATGTCGGCGCTGTTTTCTCTGAGTATGACCGCTTTCCGCGTACATAAAGGATTGACAAAAACTGTTGTACTGTCAAACTGCCTGACACGGTTAGGGAAGGAAAAGGCAGCTAGGAAGTGAACTGCCACACCACCTCACATACGCTGGAGTCTCTAACATTTAACTTAGCATCTTTTTACTGGTTTAGAAGACTCCCCAGAATGTGTATACAACCAGTTTCTTTACCGACTTCATTCCCTTAGTCGCTTACTTAGTCGCTCCTCTTCTACCGTGAGGTGTAGAGGTTTGCCAAAGAGAACGCCACACTGCTCTATCCGCCGTCTTTTTCCTGGCCTCTTTCCAATCCAGCCCTCTATCACTTAGGGACTGTCGTATGTTGTCTTCCCAACGTACTTTGGGACGTCCTCGGGGTCTGCGTCCTTGACTTTTGATCTCCCATGACCGCTTTGGTATCCGATCTTCTTCCATTCTACAGACATGGCCAAACCACTGTAGCTGGGACTGCTCCACTCGTGTCTGCAGGTGTTGAACTTCAAGATTGCTACGTATTGTCTGGTTACGGATCTTGTCCCTTTTCGTCACCTGAACCGCCGTTCTTAGGTACCTCATTTCTGAAGTTTGTAATTGCCTTTCTTGGGCTATAGTCATTGCCCATGACCCACATCCATATGTCAGGACAGGCACATAGGTCGAGCGGTATACATCCATCTTTTGTTTTCCTGCTTATTTCTCTTCTACTGAAGAAACCTCTGTTTATTGAATGGACTTCACACTAAAGAAAAGGAAATCTCCCGGAAAAGACGGGATAACAAACGAAATGCTGATGGGGCTGGGCCAAACAGCGAAGAAGAAACTGCTATCGGTCCTAAACCAAAGCTGGAAAAGGGGAATTGTACCACAGGCATGGAAAGATGCAATACTGGTACCAGTACCAAAAACAGGAAAGGACAAAACAGATCCAAATGGATACAGGCCCATAAGCCTACTGAGCTGTGTCGGCAAGCTGATGGAACGGATGATAAACACCAGACTGATGTGGCATCTGGAAGAAAAACGAATACTAATTCCACAGCAAGCCGGCTTTAGACAGCACAGATCCACTGAGGACCAGGTCATCCTCATAGCCCAGGAGATAGAAGATGCCTACCAGGCACAGAAACACACAGTAGCTGTTTGGGTGGATCTGGAAAAGGCATTTGACAAAGTCTGGAAGGATGGACTTAGAGTCAAGCTAAGAAGAAGTGATGTCTGTGGGAAGATGTACAAGTGGATCAACCACTACCTCAAACAAAGAACGGCCAGAGTCCAAGTACAAGGGCAGATGAGCAAAAAGGTGACACTCGAGCAGGGAGTACCCCAAGGGGGAGTATTGTCACCCACACTCTTCCTGGTATATATAAACGATATTACAGAGAATATACCAAGAAGAGTCCATAGCTCAATGTTTGCAGACGATCTGGCTATGTGGACCTCTGAAAAGAATCTCACCATAGCAAGAAATCGGATGCAGACGGCCCTAACATCGCTGGAAGAGTGGGCGAACTCATGGCTGGTCAAAATAAACGAGGAGAAAACCACGTGCACAATATTCTCGCTCTCATTAAAACCCCAAAGTACCAAATTAAGTCTAAATGGCAAAATCCTGCAGCCAAACGACAACCCAACCTATCTGGGAGTCACATTTGATCGGCGCATGACATGGAAAAGTCAGATTGAGAGAAACCGAATGAAAGCCAGAGAAAGAATGGCGATCATGAGGAAACTTGCTGGCACAAGCTGGGGAGCAGACGAAGGCATACTAAAGAAACTGTACACTGGAAGAGTGAGACCAGTTCTCGAGTATGGCATTGCGGCATGGACAACAGCAGCGAAGGCGAACTTCGATAAAGTTAACAAACTTCAAAACCAAGCCATGAGAATTATAACAGGTGGCATGAAGTCAACGCCAATTGTAGAACTTGAAAAGATTACAAAACTGCAATCCATGACCGATAGAAGAGACTGCAGAGCCCAGCTGCAGTCAGAGAAACTCCGAAGACTGACGGACCATCCAATGTACCAGAGACTAAACAATCTGGGAAATGGGAAACTAAAGCGGAGAAACTTTGCAGAAATAGCCAAAGCAAAGATGCACGAAGATCCCATAAACGCACTAACAACACCAAAACCCATCACTACTGTACGAAAACCTACTTGGAGGCAGGATATATTTCCAGAGGTGATAGAAAATATACCAGGTATTGCAAACAAAAACTGCCAGACTGAAAAAGAAAGGAGAGACACTACCCTAAGCTTCATAACGAAAAGCTACCCAAGCATGGACTGGACCCATGCATACACCGACGGTTCTGTAACAAACACTACACAGAACGGAGGGGCAGGAGCATTTCTGAACCTACCAAATGGCAGAAAAATAACACTGTCATTCGCTACTGGTAAGTACACAAGCAATTTCAGAGCGGAGGCAGAGGCACTGAGGGCGGCAGTGGAAGAAATGGTAACACACAGTGAAAATGAGAGCCATATAGTCCTGCTGACAGATGCTCTCGCCGTAGTCACAGCGCTAAAAAGCCAGAAAAACACTGAGCTTAATGACTTAAGAGCAGCACTCTGCAAACTGTGCCAGCAGTCCGCACCAAAAAGGGTAGTGGTACAGTGGGTTCCGTCACACTGCAACATCCAAGGCAACGAGGAGGCAGACAGACTGGCAAAAGAAGGTGCAAGGCTACCACAAACAGATACCAGTATGACGTACGAAGAGTCAAAACGGCTTATCAAAGCCAGATACATGACCAAATGGGAAACCGAACATACTGGTTACACCAAAAACGATGCCTATTACCAGTTGAACCGAAGAGAGCAGGTCGTTGTCTTCAGACTTCGCACTGGCCACAACAGACTGAGGTACCACCTATTCAACAAATTGAAGATAGGGTGTACCGACGAATGCCCGTGCGGTACTGGTAAAATGACCACTGAACATCTGCTGCAGAACTGCCCGACATACGAGGATCAGAGAGAGCAGATGTGGCCATTGCCAGTGGAACTGCAAGACAAGCTCTATGGTAGTGGTGAGAGTCTCAGGATGACCGCCGCTTTTTTCGAAAAAATAATGGTTACTGTCTGACTGTGTACGCAGAAGAAGAAGAAGAAGAATGGACTTCATTCCCTGCCAGCAGTTAAATCTGCCGAATGACACACTTTACTTCCCATGACCACAAGGCTCACTCCAGTCTGTTGTCTGTAAAGAAAAAGATAGTAACATAGCACAGACACTGTTAAAGCATTTATTGTGCGAGACCTCTGCTTTTTTTTCAAATATGTTGGGTGGTGTTCAGTTCCCTTCCTTATTGCTTTTTCTTTCCTAATAGTAACCCTGGTACCAATATATAGCTGAGTTGACAAGCAGGTCAATAACAGGGATCAAACATGATGCATTTACTGGCTTCTGAATTAATGTGAAAATTGGCTCCTCTATCAGTGTCAAAATTTACTTCTCTATCAATGTCAAAATTGACTTATCAATGTTAAAATTGACTTATCAATGTCAAAATTGACTTACCAATGTCAAAATTGGATTGTCTATCAATGTCAAAATTGGCTTCTCTATCAATGTCAAAATTGGCTTCTCTATCAATGTCAAAATTGGCTTCTGTATCAATGTCAAAATTGGCTTCTGTATCAATGTCAAAATTGGCTTCTGTATCAATGTCAAAATTGGCTTCTGTATCAATGTCAAAATTAGCTTATCAATGTTAAAACTGGCTCCTATATCAATGTCAAAATTGACTTCTGTATTAATTTCGAAATTGGCTTCTGTATCAGTGTCAATATTAGCTTACCAATGTCAGAATTGATTTAGCAATGGGCTCATCTATTGATGTCAAAATAGGCTTTTCAATGTCAAAATTGATTTATCGATGTCAAAATTGACTTTTGTATTAATGTCAAAATTTGCTTCTTTATCAGTGTCAAATTTGACCCATGTATCAGTGTTAAAACTGGCCTCTGTATCCATGTAAAAACTGGTCTCAGTATCCATGTAAAATCTGATCTCTACATCCATGTAAAATCTGGCCTCTGTGTCCATATAAAATCTGACCTCTGTATCCATGTAAAATCTTACCTCCTACTTCAGCATGCATTTTAAAAATAAGTTCTCTTCTGTTAGGGGCATTACCTCGCTGGGTCTGAACATATGCATGTTTGTGTTGTGTCACAAACCACTTCGCTGCACATGCCCCCCCCCCCCCCAATTATATGTCAATAAGAAGATAATTGAGCGTACAATGTGCACTAGCTACTGGACACACCTCTCTGGTGCTATGAGTAGCTAGTGCTAAGTGGTGTGTCTGAAAGAGTTGTGTTCAAATGTTTAATTTATTTGTCTTTCAGATATTGTCAACCAAGACCTCAAGTCCACTCTGAGAGTTCTCTACAACATGTTCACCAAATACAAGACTAGTCATGGAAGCCAGGCTATTCCTGTCCAGTAGTGCAGTCATTAGTTCTAGCAACAAATATTATAGAAATTATTGTAATAGGTCTTCCTACATTAATGTCTCTTTATCTGACAACAAAATATATGTGTCTTTGTATTTAAAAAAACATGAATTTTGAATCTTTATATTGCAAACAAAAACTGCCAGAGTGAAAAAGAAAGGAGAGACACTACCCTAAGCTTCATAACGAAAAGCTACCCAAGCATGGACTGGACCCATGCATACACCGACGGTTCTGTAACAAACACTACACAGAACGGAGGGGCAGGAGCATTCCTGAACCTACCAAATGGCAGAAAAATAACACTGTCATTCGCTACTGGTAAGTACACAAGCAATTTCAGAGCAGAGGCAGAGGCACTGAGGGCGGCAGTGGAAGAAATGGTAACACACAGTGAAAATGAGAGCCATATAGTCCTGCTGACAGATGCTCTCGAAGTAGTCACAGCGCTAAAAAGCCAGAAAAACACTGAGCTTAATGACTTAAGAGCAGCACTCTGCAAACTGTGCCAGCAGTCCGCACCAAAAAGGGTAGTGGTACAGTGGGTTCCGTCACACTGCAACATCCAAGGCAACGAGGAGGCAGACAGACTGGCAAAAGAAGGTGCAAGGCTACCACAAACAGATACCAGTATGACGTACGAAGAGTCAAAACGGCTTATCAAAGCCAGATACATGTCCAAATGGGAAACCGAACATACTGGTTACACCAAAAACGATGCCTATTACCAGTTGAACCGAAGAGAGCAGGTCGTTGTCTTCAGACTTCGCACTGGCCACAACAGACTGAGGTACCACCTATTCAACAAATTGAAGATAGGGTGTACCGACGAATGCCCGTGCGGTACTGGTAAAATGACCACTGAACATCTGCTGCAGAACTGCCCGACATACGAGGATCAGAGAGAGCAGATGTGGCCATTGCCAGTGGAACTGCAAGACAAGCTCTATGGTAGTGGCGAGAGTCTCAGGATGACCGCCGCTTTTTTCGAGAAAATAATGGTTACTGTCTGACTGTGTACGCAGAAGAAGAAGAAGAATCTTTATATTCTGAATATCTATAGTTTAGTATGTAGATGGGCCAAAGGGCATGAGCACATAGGCCGCTGGATCAATAACCACCCAACCAGTATGTAGATCTCTTTATATTTTTTTTTAAATACCACGTATTCTGAATCTTTGCAATGTCTGATATACGCGACTTTAATTTACAGTGAGTGCTACAGTTTACAGTGAGTGCTACAGTTTACAGTGAGTGCTACAGTTTACAGTGAGTGCTACAGTTTACAGTGCATTTCAGTTATAACTGTTATTGACATCCTTTCGTTTGACTGTGCTCTTTGACTGGCTGTAATCACTAATAACGTCAGAAATTGTCAGCAATGGGCGATCTAAACCAATGCTCCCAAACTTTTCAGTGTCATGGACCAGCAGGAGTTTATCAATTACAGCAGAGACCAGTGCCCAGTTGATTGTTTGCTCTTCTTCTTCTGCTTCTAATTCTTCGTACGCTGTCAGACGTCAACCTGTATTTTTTCGAAAAAAGCAGCGGTCATCCTGAGGCTGTCGACACTGCCATAGAGCTTGTCTAGTGTTGCCACTGGTGATGGCCACATTTGCTTTCTCTGATCCTCGTATTTCGGGCAATTTTGCAGTAGATGTTCAGCGGTCATTTTTCCGGTACCACAACTGCATTCGTCAGTGCCACCTATCTTCAGTTTATTGAATAGGTGGTACCTCAGTCAATTGTGGCCTGTGCGGAGTCTGAAGACCACGACCTGCTCTCTTCTGTTCAACTGGTAATAGGCATCATTTTTTGTGTAGCCAGTATGTTCTGTTTCCCATTTGGTCATGTATCTGGCCCTAATAAACCTTTTGGACACTTCGTAGGTCACACTAGAATCTGGCTGTGGTAGTCTTGCACTTTCTTTTGCCAGTCTGTCTGCCTCCTCGTTGCCTTGGATGTTACAATGGGATGGAACCCACTGTACCACTACTCTTTTTGGTGCGGCCTGCTGGCATAGTTGACAGAGTACTGCTCTTAAATCATTAAGTTCAGTATTTTTCTGGCATTTTAGTGCTGTGACTACGGCCAGGGCATCTGTAAACAGGACTATCTGGCTTTCATTTCTTTTGCCTGTCAGCATTGCTTCTGCTGCAGCCCTCAGTGCCTCTGTTTGCTGTTCTTTCTCGATCATCTTAATTTTGTATTGAAATGTTCAAATACACGATTTTCCTCCTCTATGAATTTCTTTACCTTAATGATGGCAGTTATAAATGAATGCAAAATATGAGGGGGCTTCAAATGAAAACATTAAAAGTGGGATAGAAATTAGAAAAACCATGTCTTTGTATTGTAACTTGTTAATTTGGTTGCTAAGGATGTCAAGAGTGCCCTGCATGTATGTGCCATTCCGGTGCAGGTGAACAACATGACGTCCCAATTACAGTTAAAAGATGGCCACCCCACTACTGACATGCACAAAAGCAGTATTAGCAGTGTTCTGTTATTTGATTTTTAAGCAGCGGAGTGGTGAAACCTATAGACATTCATCAGGGAAGGAAGTTCCGGTACACTCCTGATTCTTTCATTCGAGCAAGCGTATGAGTAGAGTAGAAAGTTCCAAAACGGCGTGAGTTCTGTGACGGATTGTTCACGAGGGGGTCAGGCACACCGAGTAGTGACCCCAGAATCGATTGCAGCCGTTGACCACCTTGAAAAGGAAAATCGCAGATTAACTGTGAATCACACTTGCTGGAGTGAAAGGCATGTCCATGCTGGACCTTCATTTGATGATGAATTTCTGTAGATTTGATGCTCAAACAACATCGAACAGACTGCTACTCCTCTTTAATGTAAGTCAATAGCTGAACGGCCATCTTTTAACTGCAATTATGGTGTTATGTTGTTCGTCTGCACCGTGATTGCACATGCAGGGAACTCTTGACATCCTTAGCAACCATTTTAACGACTTACAATACAAAAGGCATGTTTTTTCTCATTTTCTCATTTTCCCACTTTTTAAGGTTTTCCTGCATTAAATCTAAAGAGATTAACAATTTGAAGTTTAATCATTTGTATATCAAAAGAGTTACTTTAGTTTTTAACACAGTTGATATCATGTTATCATCTAGAGACCAATCATGGTTTTTTTTAAGAACGTCCAAAGACGAGATCAAGTGTGGAAACATCTACGTTTTTGTGTCCACCTACTTCGCGGCCCGGCAACTGAAAGTTTGTGGCAACGGCCCGCAGACATTAGGAAGCATTGCTTTAAACTATATTGCTATTAGTATTCTGTGATGTCATGGCTCCATAACAAACTTAATACAGGATTTTATCAACATATTATTTATTTTACTAGGCATTTGCAAGAGAAGAAGTTCGATTTTTTTGCTTAATTTCAAGCTTTGTTTCACAGCAAAGAGCCAGTAACTAAACCTTCTAATTTCCACTTTTCTTTTTATTATGTCACAAACATTTAGACTTACCCATTTTTGGGTACACCAGTTGTCTGGTCAATCCATGACATTGTCACGAAGCACTGATAGTGTTCCTAACCAGATCAGCGTATCTGTAGTTTGGAGCAGCTGTACCTTCGTCTGTGGTTGACAGGAGCTGTGCCTTTGTCTTTGGTTGACATCAGCTGTATCTTCGTCTGTGGTTGACAGGAGCTGTGCCTTTGTCTTTGGTTGACATCAGCTGTACCTTCGTCTGTGGTTGACAGGAGCTGTGCCTTTGTCTTTGGTTGACATCAGCTGTATCTTCATCTGTGGTTGACAGTGGATGTACCTTCATCTGTGGTTGACGGGCTGTACCTTCATCTGTGGTTGACGGGCTATACCTTCATCTGGGGTTGACAGGGCTGTACCTTTGTCTTTGGTTGATATCAGCTGTATCTTCATCTGTGGTTGATAGGGGCTGTACCTTCATCTGTGGTTGACGGGCTATACCTTCATCTGTGGTTGACAGGGGATGTACCTTCATCTGTGGTTGACGGGCTATACCTTCATCTGTGGTTGACAGGGCTGTACCTTTGTCTTTGGTTGATATCAGCTGTATCTTCATCTGTGGTTGACAGGGGCTGTACCTTCATCTGTAGTTGACAGGGCTGTACCTTTATCTGGGGTTGACAGGGGCTGTACCTTTCTCTTTGGTTGTAAGCAGTTGTACTTTCATCTGTGGTTAACAGGGGCTGTACCTTTCTCTTTGGTTGTTAGCAGTTGTACTTTCATCTGTGGTTGACAGGGGCTGTGCCTTTGTCTTTGGTTGACATCAGCTGTATCTTTATCTGTGGTTGACAGCAGCTGTACCTTCATCTGTGATTGACAGGGGATGTACCTTCATCTGTGGTTGACAGGGCTGTACCTTTGTCTTTGGTTGACATCAGCTGTATCTTAATATGTGGTTGACAGGGGCTGTACCTTCATATGTGGTTGACAGGGCTGTACCTTCATCTGTGGTTGACAGGGCTGTATCTTTATCTGTGGTTGACAGGGGCTGTACCTTTGTCTTTGGTTGTTAGCAGTTGTATTTTCATCTGTGGTTAACAGGGGCTGTACCTTTCTCTTTGGTTGTTAGCAGTTGTACTTTCATCTGTGGTTGACAGGGGCTGTACCTTTGTCTTTGGTTGACAGCAGCTGTACCTTCATCTGTGGTTGACAGGGGATGTACCTTCATCTGTGGTTGACGGGCTATACCTTCATCTGTGATTGGCAGGGGCTGTACCTTTGTCTTTGGTTGACAGCAGTTGTACATTCATCTGTGGTTGACAGGGGCTGTACCTTTGTCTTTGGTTGACAGCAGCTGTACCTTCATCTTTGGTTGACAGCAGCTGTACCTTCATCTGTGGTTGACAGGGGCTGTACCTTCATCTGTGGTTGACAGGGCTGTACCTTCATCTGTGGCTGACAGGCTGTACCGTCATCGATACCATCTGTGTGGACGCTTTAAGCTATATGGCCACCAGGACATCACTTGCTGTGTTCATCTGTTGTCAGAATCACATGCCCTGCCCATCTGCATTTTCTTCAAATTCTTCTACACCATGGCATCACCCATGTAATTCTTCACTTGTTGTACCTTCATCTTTAACTGAACCTATGTTTTTCCATTTTGTTGTGGCCATTGCTTTACTAAAGAACAAGTTTAGATTTGATCATTCATTGCTTAATGTGATTCTCTGACTTGTACTATTTCTTATAGATTGTTACTGTTGAATGCACACAGTGAGTAGGATTACTCTTTTGTGCGCCTTAAAAAGGACGTTAAGCGGCTGGTTGTCGTGGTTTTCCTCACATCCCGAGCATGCTGATGAAGGTGGGCCAGGGTCCCCCAGGTGGTTATGCTATGCTTGGCTTCATCTGCATGTCGCTCACTACTATGAGGATCATGTCGATCACCCACCTCGTTAGCCAGACTGTCATGAAACAAGTCCGTTTCCAGGAAGGGCTGCGAGGAAGTCAAGTATATTTTGCTTGACCTTGACTAACATTTTTTATCAGTATGTTGTGCCTGACCAGACGTTAGTTTTCATTCTCATTTCTTATAGATGGGAACATATAGGTAATGGCTCAATAACCGCACCAGGACAAAAACAGAACAATACCTGCATTATTGTCACAATGTTTCAGCTCTTTTCTTCTTGAGATACCACACACAGAACTAACCTTGCTGGCCCGCATGTTTGAGGCCAGTAGTCTGTTGAATGTCTGATTATGTTTGTAGACCATTTGCTGACACATTATCTATCTGCCTCCACTTTCTCTTCTTGTTCTCCAGCTGTAATGATTGTTTACCGAAGATATTTCCAAATGGTATTTATTTTATTATCCTATATATTATTGGGTTATTTTTGTGTATTTATATAAAGTTTAATTTTATTTATATCTAGTTTAATTTTATTTATATAAAGTTTAATTTTATTTATATCTAGTTTAATTTTCAGAACGTAAAACTGCCATAGAACATTTTATTTTATTCATTTATTTTTCCGTCCACTTGTTGGCGTGTGGAAAGATTACAAATTGCTTCTCGTAGGTCAGGTATGTTGTGTAGGATTTCTGTTATGTAATCCATCCATCTGTCACATGGCCCACCTCTTGCCCTGTAGTGAGATCTTTTTGTGTTATAGGTAAGCAGTGGTAGTTGGTCAAATTGCATTCTCATGAGATGTTGATAAACACATAGACAAGTATGGGTTAGTTCATTGTGATCACAAACACAAGAAACATCAACATACGTTACAACCAAAATATCTTCGTTCGGGACTAAGAAAAGCACGAATGAAAATAATTAACTAATCTTTACGACAACGGGGATGGAAATTATTTTCTTTTTTAACGGCTTATCTGGCATGCTGGTACTGATGAGACAATCTAAACGGACAGTTTAACTGCCGAAGATGGATGTGTCGGACCAAAAGGTGCAAATATCACAGTCAAACTGTGAACTAGCAACACAACGCATTCTGTTCTCCGGATTACATCCTTGTACTTGCAAATCCCTGTTCACGGCTTCGTAGTGAAAGATTGAGAACACGACAAGTGGAAATGACCATAATTTTTTTAATCAAGTGATTGAGCCATCTTATCTTCTGTTTTGTTATGAATTCACTGCAGGAAAATAGTTCTTTTTCATGCTTTTACTCTTTAACCCACTGACCTTTTTACTTCGGCTGTTATTGTGAACAATTCTGAATTCAGAAACATGTCTAGCCCCAGCAGTTTAGAATTGCTTCACATGTACGATTTATGATGATATAACCTTAAAATAATTATTACTACTATGTCTATATATTGTTCAATAATGGTGCTATATATGTTGCATGTTCCAGGCTCGTTGTCTTGTGATTGACAGTTCAGTGTATTACATTTTACGCAAATTAACTCAGTCACTTAGTTAATATCAAAATGTCACGGAACAGATGTATTTGACGATATTTTTACAAAGGATTCCAAGTATAATAGATTGCTTTTTGGTGTGTTTTTTTAATTTCTAAAAGATTTTGTTAATAAGTCTCAAGTACAGGTGTATCCTAACTTAACGTCCATCCAGCCTACATCCACTTGGTATGAAGTTACATGCAAGCTAGAATCATGACGTATCCAATTGGCTTCCTAGCAACCAGCTACTGGTGTGGCACACAGTAGTCACTTTATTTATGAGTAAAGCCTATTGTGTTTTTATTAAGTTACAAATATTTACTTTACGCCAGTAACACATATTTATGACAATTGAAGTTGTTTTTTTCTTTAGTTTATTTAATTTTTTGCGTTCTCCTTATTTCTCAATTCTCCAAGGTAGTATGCGTTGCACTATGTTTTGATTTTGCTCCTGTCTGCCCAGTGCATCCGTCTTTGGCGTGTATTTTATGTAAGGGTCTGCTTCCTCAGGGTAACTGTCGGTGCTGCTATTGGGGAGCGAGCCCAGCACCTTCAGATTGTGAGCTGAGACACTTAACCACTAGACCACACCGTACCATTGACAATTGCAGTGCAATAAATCATCAAGAAGAGCGCATGAGCTGCAGTGGTCAGCGACCCATATCTGACTGTTAGCACCAGGGCCAGCGAACCATAGCTGCCAAGACCCTTCTACACCTACACGCCGTGATCCTGGATAACAGGCTGCAGCAGGGCAAGACTGGCTAAGGAGAAGGGATCGAAGATGGAATGCTAACCTGGTACTCAAAAAATGCTTGCTGAAGTCGGATGTGTTGGGCTGAAAGATGCAAATATCCCAGTCAAGCTGTAAACTACGACACAACGGATTCCGTTCTCTGGACTACATTCTGCTACTTAAGCCCTTTCAGTGTTTGGTAGCGGGAGATTGAGAACGAACGAAGCCAAGCCAATCACCAAAAAGAAGAGGGAAAAACAAATGTCAGACTTACATCCATTTTGTAGTGATATAATTTCTGTTGCACCAAAGGAGGGTGTGTGTGTTGGGGTATGCCTGTACTTGATATGGTGTTGGAGTTGACATGAATACATTCAGAGTCATCCCTAAATATTACACAGTGAATGAGTTAAGAGTGTCTTATAGCTTCACAGATGCAAGAATAACAGACAATGTAGTCTTAATGCATAACTTAAAGAATAATCACTTTATAATTGTCACATCCATTTTTTTGGTCTTTGTTTCTGATATGGAAGGGGGCAGAAGAGCGAGACAATGTTCTGTTATGTATATTGTATAAATGAAGGGCGCTCCGAAAGTAATGTCTCCTATTTTGTTATGATGTCCCACGACGTCAGAAGTGGATTTTGACAGTATGGCAGTAAAGTTTGGACTTTTCCAAAATATCAGTTAAATTTGGCTTCTGTCCGACAGGTGGCAGTGGAGCAGCAGTCTGACAAAATAGCATCTGTCATGGAAGTGCCTTTAAAAACAGAAGTGCGATATTGAATTCCTACATGCGGAAAAAGTTACGTCCGTTGACATTCATTGACGCTTGGTGAATGTTTACAGAGACCAAACAGTGGATGCTAGCGCAGTGAGGCGGTCAGTTGTGTGTTTCAACAGTGGCGGAAGTGACATGACGGACAAGCTACGTTCTAGACGACCATGCATAGTTGTCACACTACGCAATGAAGAATGTCTCGATGAGCTCATTCGCGCAAATCTGAGGATTAGGATCAGGGAACTGTCTATGAAGCTGGATATCTGCTTCAACACATTGCAAATGATGGTAGCAACGTTGGAATATTACAAAGTTTGTGCCAGATGGGTCCCACGAACGCAGGAACAGAGAGAACATCACATGCAAGTTTGTCATGACCTTTTGAACCATTACGAGGGTGAAGGTGGTAGTTTCCTGGATCGTATCATCACTGGTGATAAGATGTGGTGGAACCACTACAATGTTGAGTCAATTCGGCAGTCTATGGAGTGGTGACATGTGAATTCTCCATCGAGGAAAAAATTCAAGACACAGCCCACAGCGGGTAAAGTGATGTGCACTGTTTTTTGGGATAGGAAAGGGGTAATCCGTCTTGATTTCTTGGGACCTGGACGAAGCATCAACTCTAACCGTTACATTGCGACGCTGACTACGCTGAAGGCTCGAATTTCCAGGGTCAGACCAGAGAAGAAGATATCCTGTCTTTTGTAACACGATAACGTCTGACCCCATACCAGCTTGAGCACATTGTCAGACTTGGCTGGACTGTTCTACCACACCCACCGTATTTAGCGCCTTCTGACTTCCATCTGTTCGGGCTAATGAAGGAGGAACTGCGTGGGCAACATTTTTCTAGCAACGATGCCGTCATAGCAACCGTAAAACAGTGGGTCACCTCCGCAAATGCAGATTTTTTCTAGCACAACATGTATGTTTTTGTTGGAGAAACTTTATAGCCAAGGGTGTTGATTATGTTGAGAAATAGCTTTTCAGAGGCGAGACATTATTGCGAGACATTATTGCGAGACATTATTGCGAGACATTATTGCGAGACATTATTGCGAGACATTATTGCGAGACATTATTGCGAGACATTATTGCGAGACATTATTGCGAGACATTATTGCGAGACTGTTATTGTGCTCGTTTATCTGTTATGGTTTTCATGGAATAAAATAGGAGGCATTACATTCGGAGTGCCCGTCCTATATGTTTTTTTTAATTTCTGTCCAACACAGAACTCTAGCGGAAACCAGGCTAGGAACATTACTTGCTTGTCAAAGCACACATTTTTTTTCAAAGTAATTAGGTCGATTAAACGTAAACACTGGGCAGATTAATTGAGTGTGTTAAACACACAGAAGCAATGTCAATCATTAATCTCTGATTGCTTGGGTAAGGTCATAGCCAAAATAGTGCCATAACTGGTACAGCTGTCAGGGATGAAGTGGTGGGGACTTTATTGTATGAGATCTCAGCTTGTTCTGAGATGGGAGAGGGGACCAGTCAAACATCAAATAGGTATCATGTGCTACAATAACTAGAAGATCTATAGAATATTGAACAGCATTAGCAGCAGATAGCAAATATATGGAACGAGACATGGGGAGAAGTTCTGGACAAATTGTCAAACATTAGTTAGACCTAGATTGGAGTACTGTGCACAGGTGTGGAGTCCTTATCGTAGAGGAAATATAAAGGAAAGGATACAAAGAAGAGAGATAAAGCTGATAGGGGGATTCCAAAATTACAGTTATGAGGAAAGCTCAGAAAAACTGATCCACAGTGTCCAGAAAAGAGAAGAATTCGAGGTGACTTAATACAGGTTTATAAGATAATCAAAGAAATGCATAAATTAAACTAACAAGTTTTTCAAAAATACAACCACTTACAAGAACAAGAGGGCATAGCTACAAATTAACTAAAGGAATGTCCAGATTAGATATTAGGAAATATTTTTTTAGTCAGAGAGTGCTGAATGCATTGCCACAGGAAGTAGTGGAGGCAGGGACAAATAATGCATTTAAGAATAGATTTCATGCGCATAGCTTTTAGAGCAAGGAAATGTAAATGAAACTGATTGTTTACAGACTCTGCAGCGTCTTCTAAACCAGTAGGTGGTTGTATTTTGAAAAATTGTTAGTGTCTAATTTATCCTTTCCTTTGATTATCTTATAAACCTGTGGTAAGTCACCTGTGATTCGTCACTTTTCTAGACACTGTAGGCCGGTTTTTCTGAGTCTTTCCTCATAACTGGAATCCTACTATCAGCTTTATCGCTCGTCTTTGTATCCTTTCCAGCATGTTCATATCTTCTCTACGATAAAGACTCCACGCCTGTACACAGTACTCCAAGCTAGGTCTAGACATACCAGTAGACAAGAAAGGAAAGCTATGTAGTAAAGTTGTGGAAAGAGAGGATTACCAGCAGACAAGAAAGGAAAGCTATGTAGTAAAGTTAGGGAAAGAGAAGATTACCAGCAGACAAGAAAGGAAAGCTATGTAGTAAAGTTGTGGAAAGAGAGGATTACCAGCAGACTACAAAGAAAGACTATGAAGTAAAGTTGCCAAAGAATAAAGATCTGTAGCAGTGTATAAATTCTATAGGAATAATGTTGTTGGCAGTGTCTAGGAACAAATTGAACAGGATCATACTAGAAAGATTGAAAGAGGAAATAGACAAACAGTTGAGTGAAGAACAAGCAGGTTTTCCACAAGATAGATCCTATACAGATGTGGTTGTTGTTTCGATTGCCTACAATGAGTAGGTTTACTCTTTTATGCGCCCTAAACAGGACGTTAAGTGACGGGTTGCAGTAGCTTTCCTCACATCCTGAATATGCTGATGAAGATGGACCATGGTGCTCCATCTGTGTGTCGCTCATTACTACAGGGATCAAGTCTATCCTTCACCTTGTTAGCCAGGATGCCATGAAAACAGCCCGTTTCCATGGAGGGCTGTTAGGAAGCTGAGGTGACGGTCTTGGCCAGTATATTTTGCCTGGCCAGACGTTAGTTCTCCTCCCCATACAGACAAGGTAATCTTCACCTTGGCCAGTCTCAAGTCTGGATGAGAAAGAAGGAGAGCTGTGCATGAGTCCAGCTTATCAAACCTGTAAAAACTGTATTGCTTATAAAAACATCAATCAAGATAGATAAGGAAAGGGACCTAGGGGTAATAATAGATCATACAGGAAAGGTGAGTGAGCAAGTTAAGGTACCAGTGAAAAAGGCAAATATGTTAGGTATGATAAAAAGAAATATTAAACAGAGCAAGGAAGTGATCGTCAAACTGTATAAAGCTTTAGTTAGACCTAGATTGGAGTACTGTGTACAGGTGTGGAGTCCTTATCATAGAGGGGATATAAACACGCTGGAAAGAATACAAAAAAGAGCGACAAAGATGATAGTGGGATTCCAGAATTACAGTTATGAGGAACGACTCAGAAAAACCGGCCTACATTGTCTCGAAGAGAGAAGAATTCGTGGTGACTTAATACAGGTTTATAAGATGATCAGAGGAATGGATAAATTAGACTATAACAAGTTTTTTTAAATACAGCCACCTACAATAACACGAGGGCAGAGCTACAAGCTGACTAAAGAGAGGTCCAGGTTAGATATTAGGAAATATTTTTTTAGTCAGAGAGTGGTGTCTGCTTGGAATGCATTGCCAGGGGAGGTAGTGGAGGCAGGGACAGTTAATGCATTTAAGAATAAACTGGATGCGCATAGCTTTTAGAGCAAGGTGATGTAAATGTAACTGGTTGTATACAGACTCTGCAGGGTCTTCTAAACCAGCATAAAGACGGTAAGTTAAGATATGTAACAAGCCGACCTTGAAGGCCCTTCCACCTGGTATATAACGCGAACTAGTCAAAGGTCGTTTTTTCGACTTCTTTTTTATCAAGGAATATGTCCAGGTTCGGCACCTGTAATGGTGTCGCCTGGAAAAACAACTCAAATTGCAATAGAGAGGGCAAAAATATATTATCAGCATCATCCTTGGACTAGGGAAATAAGATGACACAAGCAGGTGAAGTGAAGCTAGCACCATCATCATCCTTTGACTAGGTGAAATGAAGCTAGCACCATCATCATCCTTGGACTAGGTGAGTGAAGCTAGCACCATCATCATCCTCGGACTAGGGAAGTAAGATGGGCACAAGCAGGTGAAGTGAAGCTAGCACCATCCTTGGACTAGGGAAGTAAGATGGACACAAGCAGGTGAAGTGAAGCTAGCACCATCCTTGGACTAGGGAAGTAAGATGGACACAAGCAGGTGAAGTGAAGCTAGCACTATCATCATCCTTGGACTAGGTGAAGTGAAGCTAGCACCATCATCATCCTTGGACTAGGTGAAGTGAAGCTAGCACCATCATCATTCTTGGACTAGGTGAAGTGAAGCTAGCACCATCATCATCCTTGGACTAGGCGAAATAAGATGACACAAGCAGGTGAAGTGAAGCTAGCACCATCATCATCCTTGGACTAGGTGAAGTGAAGCTAGCACCATCATCATCCTTGGACTAGGCGAAATAAGATGACACAAGCAGGTGAAGTGAAGCTAGCATCATCCTTGGACTAGGGAAGTAAGATGGACACAAGCAGGTGAAGTGAAGCTAGCACCATCATCATCCTTGGACTAGGTGAAGTGGAGCTAGCACCATCATCATCCTTGGACTAGGTGAAGTGGAGCTAGCACCATCATCATCCTTGGACTAGGCGAAATAAGATGGACACAAGCAGGTGAAGTGAAGCTAGCACCATCATCATCCTTGGACTAGGTGAAGTGGAGCTAGCACCATCATCATCCTTGGACTAGGCGAAATAAGATGACACAAGCAGGTGAAGTGAAGCTAGCATCATCCTTGGACTAAGGAAGTAAGATGGACACAAGCAGGTGAAGTGAAGCTAGCACCATCATCATCCTTGGACTAGGTGAAGTGAAGCTAGCACCATCATCATCCTTGGACTAGGCGAAATAAGATGACACAAGCAGGTGAAGTGAAGCTAGCACCATCATCATCCTTGGACTAGGCGAAATAAGATGACACAAGCAGGTGAAGTGAAGCTAGCACCATCATCATCCTTGGACTAGGCGAAATAAGATGACACAAGCAGGTGAAGTGAAGCTAGCACCATCATCATCCTTGGACTAGGCGAAATAAGATGACACAAGCAGGTGAAGTGAAGCTAGCACCATCATCATCCTTGGACTAGGCGAAATAAGATGACACAAGCAGGTGAAGTGAAGCTAGCATCATCCTTGGACTAGGGAAGTAAGATGGACACAAGCAGGTGAAGTGAAGCTAGCACCATCATCATCCTTGGACTAGGTGAAGTGGAGCTAGCACCATCATCATCCTTGGACTAGGTGAAGTGGAGCTAGCACCATCATCATCCTTGGACTAGGCGAAATAAGATGGACACAAGCAGGTGAAGTGAAGCTAGCACCATCATCATCCTTGGACTAGGTGAAGTGGAGCTAGCACCATCATCATCCTTGGACTAGGCGAAATAAGATGACACAAGCAGGTGAAGTGAAGCTAGCATCATCCTTGGACTAAGGAAGTAAGATGGACACAAGCAGGTGAAGTGAAGCTAGCACCATCATCATCCTTGGACTAGGTGAAGTGAAGCTAGCACCATCATCATCCTTGGACTAGGCGAAATAAGATGACACAAGCAGGTGAAGTGAAGCTAGCACCATCATCATCCTTGGACTAGGCGAAATAAGATGACACAAGCAGGTGAAGTGAAGCTAGCACCATCATCATCCTTGGACTAGGCGAAATAAGATGACACAAGCAGGTGAAGTGAAGCTAGCACCATCATCATCCTTGGACTAGGCGAAATAAGATGACACAAGCAGGTGAAGTGAAGCTAGCACCATCATCATCCTTGGACTAGGCGAAATAAGATGACACAAGCAGGTGAAGTGAAGCTAGCACCATCATCATCCTTGGACTAGGCGAAATAAGATGACACAAGCAGGGGAAGTGAAGCTAGCACCATCATCATCCTTGGACTAGGCGAAATAAGATGACACAAGCAGGGGAAGTGAAGCTAGCACCATCATCATCCTTGGACTAGGCGAAATAAGATGACACAAGCAGGGAAAGTGAAGCTAGCAGCATGATCAGTCCTTTAACCTGGAAGGTTGTTGGGACACCAATACCGTAGCTTGTTTAACTAGTTCCGGTCGCTCCCCTATGTTTTCTGCCAGGATATTCGTTTTAGTTAACATCAGACGATCATCATCATGAGTCCCGTAACCTAGAAGGTTGTTGAGGCCCCGTTTTTCGAACCAGTTCCCGCCATACGTCTCAATTTTTCGCCAGGGTATTAGTTTCAGCTGTAGACCTTCCCGTCGACTCTCTTATATCTCTTTTTTGGTCTCCCTCTCCCACGCTTCCTAGGCACAGTGCCTTGCAGGACGGTCTTGGTCAGTCCCACCGATCGTGATATATGTCCATACCATGTCAATGTTCGTGTTTTTACTACAGTCAGTAGGTTTTTATACTGGTCTAAGTCCTTCCTAACAATTTCAAGAACTCTCTCGTCTGTAACACGATCCAGATATGAAATGCCGAGAATTCTTCACAAGCATCTCATTTCCATCGCGCAAATTTTACGTTCTAGTGCAGCCGTCAGAGTCCAAGTCTCACGCACGTAGAGGTATACCGTGAATAGCTAGCACGTGAGACTTGGACTCTGACGGCTGCACTTGATCATCAGACGATACAATGATATATTCAAGTCGTGAAGAAGATAATGCAGCACCCAGCGAAGGTGTAGCACTAGAAGCACAGAGTGCTCTTATTGAGTGGCATGCAGCTGAATCTAGTCTGATCTTAGCATCCTTTAGCGCCACAAATGAAAAGATCAAGCCAAACTTCATATAATGAATGCTACTTTCCAAATAAAGAAAAATAAGAATAAAGTTCTTTTTCAGTTCGTCCTGAAAAGGATGTGGTGTCGTAGGTTACATTCATGCGGCGATATTTACGCCTTTCAGCCGAACGCATCTCATTTGAGCTGCCTTTTGTGGGTGCTATGTTTGCCTTCTCACTGCAATCCCGATTTTTTTTTAGCCAGAATGCATTAATGAAGACTGTTTCCTGGACTGTCATTAGCAGGCGGAATGGTATCTTAGTCAGCTTTGGTTCACTGACTCTGGTGTAAGATGCCAACTATGAGTCCCTGGCTGCTGTCAGCTGTGGTTCACTGACTCTGGTGTAAGCAGCCAACTATAAGTCCCTGGCTGCTCTCAGCTCTGGTTCACTGACTCTGGTGTAAGATGCCAACTATGAGTCCCTGGCTGCTGTCAGCTCTGGTTCACTGACGCTGGTGTAAGATGCCAACTATGAGTCCCTAGCTGCTGTCAGCTCTGGTTCACTGACTCTTGTGTAAGATGCCAACTATGAGTCCCTGGCTGCTGTCAGCTTTGGTTCACTTACTCTCAAGCAAGCAGCCAACTATGAGTCCCTGGCTGCTGTCAGCTTTGGTTCACTGACTCTCAAGCAACCTGCCAACTATGAGTCGCTGTCAGCTTTGGTTCACTGACCCTCAAGCAAGCTGCCAACTATGAGTCGCTGTCTGTTGTCAGCCCTGGTTCACTGACCCTGATACAACCTGCCAATTATGAGTCGCTGTCTGTTGTCAGCCCTGGTTCACTGACCCTGATGCAACCTGCCAATTAGGAGTCGCTGTCTGTTGTCAGCCCTGGTTCACTGACCCTGATGCAACCTGCAAATTATGAGTCGCTGTCTGTTGTCTGTCCTGGTTCACTGACTCTGATGCAAACTGCCAACTATGAGTCCCTGGCTGATGTCAGCTCATTCAACGTACTGCATCTTCGGTAGTTTTTGCAGCAAATAGCAAAATCTATTGTTTAAGACTAAGTCAAGTGATATCACTTTAGTGGTTGGAGGCTAAAATCGGACAGGACAATGGAAGCTTAGAGGACAGTATGGTCAAAAATGGTCTTTGTATAATGAATTAAAATGGTGAGATAATCGCAGACTTTTGCGCAGAAAGCCAACTGATCCCGGGAGGAAGCATGTTCACACACATGAAAATGTATAAGACAACACGAATGTCCCAAGATTATGTCACCAAAACCAAATTTACCACATCTGTGTAAATATCAATTAGACTAGCTTTACGGGATCAAGACGCTGAGCAGCCCATGAGCTGCAGCGGTCAGCTACCCAGAGCTGACTGCTAGCGTCAGGGCCAGCGAACCATAGCTGCTAAGACCCTTCTACACCTCCACGCGGTGATCCTGGATAACAGGCTGCAGCAGGGCAGACTGGCTAAGGAGAAGGGATCAAAGAGGGAATGCTAACCCGGTACTCAAAAAATATTTGCTGAAGTCTGATGTTGGACCGAAAGGTGCAAATATCGCAGTCGAACTGTAAACTAGGACACAACGCATTCCGTTCTCTGGACTACATTCTGCTACTTAAGCTCTTTCAGGGTTTGGTAACGGGAGATTGAGAACGAACGAAGAAGAAGACTAGCTTTACGGGTTGCCAGGCTCAATATTGGAGCATATGTGGTTTAAGACCACAATCTAGTGATGGCCAAAGTTAAATTTAAACAATGAAGCGAAAGTTAGCATTAAGGTATACATAAGAAGTTACAAGAGTAGCCTGGCTACAGTAACTGAAGAGACTGCAGCTAGAGGCAACTTGGAAGGTTTGTGTGTGTCACAATATGATATAAATGTCCAGAACATTTCAACAACAAGGCAGACCAATAAACAACACAATGGAAAGATGGACGACATACGAGACGTGTTCAAATGAAACCGAACCAAACTGCACCAAGTGAACATACATAAGATGCGAATGATGATGTTCATTCTGGTATAAACAACACATACCAACCGTCAAATTTGCAAAATTGCATTATCCTCCGATTCATAGTTTCCTCAGCAGACTGTTGAAAACATGGCGGGTGTGATAGTGAATCCGTCCAGAGTTGATCAGCGAGCGGTGATTTGGTTTCTAACAGCTGAAGGATGTCGACCAGTTGACATTCACCGCAGAATGCAGGCAGTGAATGGTGACAAAAGTGTGTCGAAGACAAAAGGGAAGAGAACTGGACAACGATGTTTAAAGACGGACTTGAGTTAACGAAAGATCTTTAGAGACCAGGTCAGGCGCATATTGTTTTGTTAAGTCACGCCCTTCATTAAACATCGTTCCTCATTCTTGTCTTCGACACACTTTTGTCACAATACACTGCCTGCATTCTGCGGTGAATGTCAACTGGTCGACATCCTTCAGCTGTTAGAAACCGAATCACCGCTCACTGATCAACTCTGGACGGAATCCGTATCACACCCGCCATGTTTTCAACGGTCAGCTGAGGAAACTATGAGTCGAAGTATAATGACATTCTGCAAACTTGACCGTTGGTTTGTGCTGTTTACACCAGAAGTGACACCATCAAGCGCATCATACATATGTTCACTTGCTGCAGTTTGATCCAGTTTCATTTAAATACGCCTCGTACTTTGGCGAGCTCCTAAATAGACCACAGCCAGTCAGCTTACCTGACATTTTACCTGCTAAAGAAGATCTCAAAATGAGCTAAGATAAACCGAATGGAACATCTTGAGACTCACGGGTTCCAAACGCGCCTGATTCAACTAATCAAACACTATCAAGAGCAACGAGCAGAATATCTGATGAGACATCTGATTGATTTGACGTGAAAAAAGAAGTAAGACAAGAAAGTGTATTCTACCGTTATCTATTCATATAGAAATGTAAAGACCTGTCCAAATCATACCTGGTTTTAAGGGGACGGCGTGGCCTAGTGGTTAAGTGACACGGCTCACAATCCGAAGGTGCTGGGTTCAATCACAGCACCGGCCGTTACCCCGGGGAAGCAAATTCTTAGAAAATGCAGGAGGAAGCAGACCCTTACATAAAATGCATGCTGAAGTCGGATGCACTGGGCCGACAGGCGCAAAATAAAAAAACAGTGCAACGCACACCGCCTTGGGGATAAGAGAAAATAAGGCAAACGCCAACAAAAATAAAAAATACCTGGTTTTAAATCACTTCCTGTCTAGTTTGGGTATGTCGGGAATTGTTCTCGGTTTGACCACTTCTCCACGTACAGAAAGGATTGGTTGAACTGCCAGGATCAAGATGATGAGAAGTGATTGAACGGTAACGGGCAGCGACTCTAAGCTGACTGCAAGCGTTATCGGCAGCGACTCTAAGCTGACTGCAAGCGTCATCGGCAGCGACTCTAAGCTGACTGCTAGCGTTATGGGCAGCAACTATAAGCTGACTGCAAGCGTTATCGGCAGCGATTCTAAGCTGACTGCTAGCGTTATGGGCAGCAACTATAAGCTGACTGCAAGCGTTATCGGCAGCGATTCTAAGCTGACTGCAAGCGTTATCGGCAGCGATTCTAAGCTGACTGCTAGCGTTATGGGCAGCAACTATCAGCTGACTGCAAGCGTTATAGACAGCAACTATAAGCTGACTGCTAGCGTTATGGACAGCGGCCCAGAGCTGACAGGATCCTTCCCCACCTCAGTGTGGTGATCCTGGATAACAGACTGCAATAGAACAGACTGGTTAACTGGGCGGGATCGATGACTACGATTGGTCCGGTACCTAAAGATGACATGTCGGAGTCGGATGTGTCGGACCGAAAGGTACACATATCGCAGCCCAACTGTAAACTACAACGCATTCCGTTCTCCAGATTACATCATGTTATTTGCAAAGGGAGTTGTTTGGGAGAACGTAGCGGGAGTGAGAGATCGTTCAGGGCTTGGTAGCGGGAGATTAAGAGCGTTCAGGACTTGATAACGGGAGTGAGAGAACGTTCAGGGCTTGGTAGCGGGAGTGAGAGAACGTTCAGGGCTTGGTAGCGGGAGTGAGAGAACGTTCGGGGCTTGGTAGCGGGAGATTGAGAACGTCCAGGGCTTGGTAGCGGGAGATTGAGAAGGTTCAGGACATGGTAGCGGGAGATTGAGAACGTCCAGGGCTTGGTAGCGGGAGTAAGAGAATGAAGGACGAAGAAGAACTGTACAACAAAACTGTCATAGTGGAACACATGACAAACAGATACATACACGTCCATGCACTGTCCATTACTTTCATATTGCAAACATATACATACACTCACGTATCCATACACTGACCAATATCTTCTGAGTTCGCCCAAAGGACGACGATTTAGGGAGAAAAGAACGAAAGAATCCGAAAAGGAAAACCTACAAACTAGATTATTGTCAGGGAATGAAGTTAGAGACTTCAGTATACCAAACGATAACTTGTGTGAGGTAGGGTGGTCAGTTTCTTTCCTAGCTGCCCTTTACCTACCAGGTACCAATTTAGACATGGGTCGACTGAAGTGTACTGATAGCGGAAATCGTACCACGTATTTTTGCAATTAAGAGCGACAACTCTAAAGAAACCATAATGACAAATATCAGAAACCACCAACATTAAGGAAAGTTCTACCGCCGTACAGGTGGTAGAAGCGAAACTACAGAACTCAGGTATCCAGATGGCATTGCATGAGCTGCAGTGGTCAGAGCCAGCGACCCATAGCTGCAAAGACCTTCTATGCCTCCTCGCAGTGATCCTGGATAACAGGCTGCAATAGAGCAAACTGGCTAAAGAGAAGGGATCGAAGAAGGGAGGTTAACCCGGTAAGGGAAGGAAGAGTAACAACTGTTCAGACAAAATATACTGTTCAAACGTGTAATTCAGGGTCAGGTAAAATATACTGTTCAAACGTGTAGGTCAGGGTCAGGTAAAATATACTGTTCAAACATGTAAGTCAGGGTCAGGTAAAATATACTGTTCAAACGTGTAAGTCAGGGGCAGGTAAAATATACTGTTCAAACGTGTAAGTCAGGGTCAGGTAAAATATACTGTTCAAACGTGTAAGTCAGGGTCAGGTAAAATATGCTGTTCAAACGTGTAAGTCAGGGTCAGGTAAAATATACTGTTCAAACGTGTAAGTCAGGGTCAGGTAAAATATACTGTTCAAACGTGTAAGTCAGGGTCAGGTAAAATATACTGTTCAAACGTGTAAGTCAGGGTCAGGTAAAATATACTGTTCAAACGTGTAAGTCAGGGTCAGGTAAAATATACTGTTCAAACATGTAAGTCAGGGTCAGGTAAAATATACTGTTCAAACGTGTAAGTCAGGGTCAGGTAAAATATACTGTTCAAACGTGTAAGTCAGGGTCAGGTAAAATATACTGTTCAAACGTGTAAGTCAGGGTCAGGTAAAATATACTGTTCAAACGTGTAAGTCAGGGTCAGGTAAAATATACTGTTCAAACGTGTAAGTCAGGGTCAGGTAAAATATACTGTTCAAACATGTAAGTCAGGGTCAGGTAAAATATACTGTTCAAACGTGTAAGTCAGGGTCAGGTAAAATATACTGTTCAAACGTGTAAGTCAGGGTCAGGTAAAATATACTGTTCAAACGTGTAAGTCAGGGTCAGGTAAAATATACTGTTCAAACGTGTAAGTCACGGTCAGGTAAAATATACTGTTCAAACGTGTAAGTCAGGGTCAGGTAAAATATACTAGACAAGATCCTCACCTTGGCTTCCTTTCAGCCCTTCCTGGAAACGAGCTGCTTTCGTGGCTAACAAGGTGGGGGATCGACGTGATCTCCGTAGTAGTGAACCACACGCAGATCTAGCCCAAGCATAGCACAATCGTCAGGAAGACCCCAGTTCACCTTCATCTGCTCGCTCGTTATGTGAGGAAAGCAACTGCAACCCGCCACTTAACGCATTTTTCATGGCGCACAAAAAAGTAACCTACTCATTATGGGCATTCGTAAACAACAACAACAACCCGGTACTCATCAAATTCCTGCTAAAGTCGGATGTGTTCTCTGGACAACACCCTGCTAAAGTCGGATGTGTTCTCTGGACAACATCCTGCTAAAGTCGGATGTGTTCTCTGGACAACATCCTGCTAAAGTCGGATGTGTTCTCTGGACAACATCCTGCTAAAGTCGGATGTGTTCTCTGGACAACATCCTGCTAAAGTCGGATGTGTTCTCTGGACAACATCCTGCTAAAGTCGGATGTGTTCTCTGGACAACATCCTGCTAAAGTCGGATGTGTTCTCTGGACAGCATCCTGCTAAAGTCGGATGTGTTCTCTGGACAACATCCTGCTAAAGTCGGATGTGTTCTCTGGACAACATCCTGCTAAAGTCGGATGTGTTCTCTGGACAACATCCTGCTAAAGTCGGATGTGTTCTCTGGACAGCATCCTGCTAAAGTCGGATGTGTTCTCTGGACAACATCCTGCTAAAGTCGGATGTGTTCTCTGGACAACATCCTGCTAAAGTCGGATGTGTTCTCTGGACAACATCTTGCTAAAGTCGGATGTGTTCTCTGGACAACATCCTGCTAAAGTCGGATGTGTTCTCTGGACAACATCCTGCTAAAGTCGGATGTGTTCTCTGGACAACATCCTGCTAAAGTCGGATGTGTTCTCTGGACAACATCCTGCTAAAGTCGGATGTGTTCTCTGGACAACATCCTGCTAAAGTCGGATGTGTTCTCTGGACAACATCCTGCTAAAGTCGGATGTGTTCTCTGGACAGCATCCTGCTAAAGTCGGATGTGTTCTCTGGACAGCATCTTGCTAAAGTCGGATGTGTTCTCTGGACAACATCCTGCTAAAGTCGGATGTGTTCTCTGAACAACACCCTGCTAAAGTCGGATGTGTTCTCTGGACAACATCCTGCTAAAGTCGGATGTGTTCTCTGGACAACATCCTGCTAAAGTCGGATGTGTTTTCTGGACAGCATCCTGCTAAAGTCGGATGTGTTCTCTGGACAACATCCTGCTAAAGTCGGATGTGTTCTCTGGACAACATCCTGCTACTTGCAAAGCCCTTTTCGGGACTTGGTATCTGGAGTTTGAGAACGAACAAAGAAGATAAGCAGACTTCATAGATATCCTCTCGAAAAGCATAAATGGACTAGAACAGATGATCCTGTCCATCAAATAACAACGAAAAACAAAATATATACCTGAACATCGATGTAAAGCCAAAATAATGACAGAACAAAACATACCTAAGTTACTCTAGAAAAGGAAGAAATCGAAATGGTCGTGTTTCGAATATCCCGGCTACACTACAAGCAAAAGGGAACGCTGCCAAAACTAATATACAAAGAAGAATGGCCACGTCAATGCAGAGATTAAATATAAATGAGAAACGTATGGCAGAACATAAACAAAACAACAACAACAAACATTCTGACAATATTCATCTTCTCTGTGGCAGTGTATGGATGTGAAAAATGGACCATCACACAAACATTGTAGAAGAAAATGGAATCTTCCGAACTGAAACGCTAGAGAAAAGTTCTCAGAATTCAACAGAAAGCGGTAGGGAGGGGGGGGGGGGGTGGGGGCGGGGGGGGGGGGAATACACAGACGTCCTAAAAGAGCTGAGTGTACATCAATATTTGTTGGTAAAGGGCTCAGTGATCTCGAGGTAATGTGTTAGCCTCGAGTGCTGGAGGTGCCAGGTTCAAATCATTGTGGAGACCGCGATTTTTTCAAGTGGATCTTCTGGTAAAAATGCCCTTGATCTCTGGGTATTGAGATCGGACTTCCATGTCAGGGAATGAAGTTAGAGACTTCAGTATACCAAACGATAACTTGTGTGAGGTAGGGTGGTCAGTTTCTTTCCTAGCTGCCCTTTACCTACCAGGTACCAATTTAGACATGGGTCGACTGAAGTGTACTGATAGCGGAAATCGTACCACGTATTTTTGCAATTAAGAGCGACAACTCTAAAGAAACCATAATGACAAATATCAGAAACCACCAACATTAAGGAAAGTTCTACCGCCGTACAGGTGGTAGAAGCGAAACTACAGAACTCAGGTATCCAGATGGCATTGCATGAGCTGCAGTGGTCAGAGCCAGCGACCCATAGCTGCAAAGACCTTCTATGCCTCCTCGCAGTGATCCTGGATAACAGGCTGCAATAGAGCAAACTGGCTAAAGAGAAGGGATCGAAGAAGGGAGGTTAACCCGGTAAGGGAAGGAAGAGTAACAACTGTTCAGACAAAATATACTGTTCAAACGTGTAATTCAGGGTCAGGTAAAATATACTGTTCAAACGTGTAGGTCAGGGTCAGGTAAAATATACTGTTCAAACATGTAAGTCAGGGTCAGGTAAAATATACTGTTCAAACGTGTAAGTCAGGGGCAGGTAAAATATACTGTTCAAACGTGTAAGTCAGGGTCAGGTAAAATATACTGTTCAAACGTGTAAGTCAGGGTCAGGTAAAATATACTGTTCAAACGTGTAAGTCAGGGTCAGGTAAAATATACTGTTCAAACATGTAAGTCAGGGTCAGGTAAAATATACTGTTCAAACGTGTAAGTCAGGGTCAGGTAAAATATACTGTTCAAACGTGTAAGTCAGGGTCAGGTAAAATATACTGTTCAAACGTGTAAGTCAGGGTCAGGTAAAATATACTGTTCAAACGTGTAAGTCAGGGTCAGGTAAAATATACTGTTCAAACGTGTAAGTCAGGGTCAGGTAAAATATACTGTTCAAACATGTAAGTCAGGGTCAGGTAAAATATACTGTTCAAACGTGTAAGTCAGGGTCAGGTAAAATATACTGTTCAAACGTGTAAGTCAGGGTCAGGTAAAATATACTGTTCAAACGTGTAAGTCAGGGTCAGGTAAAATATACTGTTCAAACGTGTAAGTCACGGTCAGGTAAAATATACTGTTCAAACGTGTAAGTCAGGGTCAGGTAAAATATACTAGACAAGATCCTCACCTTGGCTTCCTTTCAGCCCTTCCTGGAAACGAGCTGCTTTCGTGGCTAACAAGGTGGGGGATCGACGTGATCTCCGTAGTAGTGAACCACACGCAGATCTAGCCCAAGCATAGCACAATCGTCAGGAAGACCCCAGTTCACCTTCATCTGCTCGCTCGTTATGTGAGGAAAGCAACTGCAACCCGCCACTTAACGCATTTTTCATGGCGCACAAAAAAGTAACCTACTCATTATGGGCATTCGTAAACAACAACAACAACCCGGTACTCATCAAATTCCTGCTAAAGTCGGATGTGTTCTCTGGACAACACCCTGCTAAAGTCGGATGTGTTCTCTGGACAACATCCTGCTAAAGTCGGATGTGTTCTCTGGACAACATCCTGCTAAAGTCGGATGTGTTCTCTGGACAACATCCTGCTAAAGTCGGATGTGTTCTCTGGACAACATCCTGCTAAAGTCGGATGTGTTCTCTGGACAACATCCTGCTAAAGTCGGATGTGTTCTCTGGACAACATCCTGCTAAAGTCGGATGTGTTCTCTGGACAGCATCCTGCTAAAGTCGGATGTGTTCTCTGGACAGCATCCTGCTAAAGTCGGATGTGTTCTCTGGACAACATCCTGCTAAAGTCGGATGTGTTCTCTGGACAACATCCTGCTAAAGTCGGATGTGTTCTCTGGACAACATCCTGCTAAAGTCGGATGTGTTCTCTGGACAGCATCCTGCTAAAGTCGGATGTGTTCTCTGGACAACATCCTGCTAAAGTCGGATGTGTTCTCTGGACAACATCCTGCTAAAGTCGGATGTGTTCTCTGGACAACATCTTGCTAAAGTCGGATGTGTTCTCTGGACAACATCCTGCTAAAGTCGGATGTGTTCTCTGGACAACATCCTGCTAAAGTCGGATGTGTTCTCTGGACAACATCCTGCTAAAGTCGGATGTGTTCTCTGGACAACATCCTGCTAAAGTCGGATGTGTTCTCTGGACAACATCCTGCTAAAGTCGGATGTGTTCTCTGGACAGCATCCTGCTAAAGTCGGATGTGTTCTCTGGACAGCATCTTGCTAAAGTCGGATGTGTTCTCTGGACAACATCCTGCTAAAGTCGGATGTGTTCTCTGAACAACACCCTGCTAAAGTCGGATGTGTTCTCTGGACAACATCCTGCTAAAGTCGGATGTGTTCTCTGGACAACATCCTGCTAAAGTCGGATGTGTTTTCTGGACAGCATCCTGCTAAAGTCGGATGTGTTCTCTGGACAACATCCTGCTAAAGTCGGATGTGTTCTCTGGACAACATCCTGCTACTTGCAAAGCCCTTTTCGGGACTTGGTATCTGGAGTTTGAGAACGAACAAAGAAGATAAGCAGACTTCATAGATATCCTCTCGAAAAGCATAAATGGACTAGAACAGATGATCCTGTCCATCAAATAACAACGAAAAACAAAATATATACCTGAACATCGATGTAAAGCCAAAATAATGACAGAACAAAACATACCTAAGTTACTCTAGAAAAGGAAGAAATCGAAATGGTCGTGTTTCGAATATCCCGGCTACACTACAAGCAAAAGGGAACGCTGCCAAAACTAATATACAAAGAAGAATGGCCACGTCAATGCAGAGATTAAATATAAATGAGAAACGTATGGCAGAACATAAACAAAACAACAACAACAAACATTCTGACAATATTCATCTTCTCTGTGGCAGTGTATGGATGTGAAAAATGGACCATCACACAAACATTGTAGAAGAAAATGGAATCTTCCGAACTGAAACGCTAGAGAAAAGTTCTCAGAATTCAACAGAAAGCGGTAGGGAGGGGGGGGGGGGGGTGGGGGCGGGGGGGGAATACACAGACGTCCTAAAAGAGCTGAGTGTACATCAATATTTGTTGGTAAAGGGCTCAGTGATCTCGAGGTAATGTGTTAGCCTCGAGTGCTGGAGGTGCCAGGTTCAAATCATTGTGGAGACCGCGATTTTTTCAAGTGGATCTTCTGGTAAAAATGCCCTTGATCTCTGGGTATTGAGATCGGACTTCCATGTCAGGGAATGAAGTTAGAGACTTCAGTATACCAAACGATAACTTGTGTGAGGTAGGGTGGTCAGTTTCTTTCCTAGCTGCCCTTTACCTACCAGGTACCAATTTAGACATGGGTCGACTGAAGTGTACTGATAGCGGAAATCGTACCACGTATTTTTGCAATTAAGAGCGACAACTCTAAAGAAACCATAATGACAAATATCAGAAACCACCAACATTAAGGAAAGTTCTACCGCCGTACAGGTGGTAGAAGCGAAACTACAGAACTCAGGTATCCAGATGGCATTGCATGAGCTGCAGTGGTCAGAGCCAGCGACCCATAGCTGCAAAGACCTTCTATGCCTCCTCGCAGTGATCCTGGATAACAGGCTGCAATAGAGCAAACTGGCTAAAGAGAAGGGATCGAAGAAGGGAGGTTAACCCGGTAAGGGAAGGAAGAGTAACAACTGTTCAGACAAAATATACTGTTCAAACGTGTAATTCAGGGTCAGGTAAAATATACTGTTCAAACGTGTAGGTCAGGGTCAGGTAAAATATACTGTTCAAACATGTAAGTCAGGGTCAGGTAAAATATACTGTTCAAACGTGTAAGTCAGGGGCAGGTAAAATATACTGTTCAAACGTGTAAGTCAGGGTCAGGTAAAATATACTGTTCAAACGTGTAAGTCAGGGTCAGGTAAAATATGCTGTTCAAACGTGTAAGTCAGGGTCAGGTAAAATATACTGTTCAAACGTGTAAGTCAGGGTCAGGTAAAATATACTGTTCAAACGTGTAAGTCAGGGTCAGGTAAAATATACTGTTCAAACGTGTAAGTCAGGGTCAGGTAAAATATACTGTTCAAACGTGTAAGTCAGGGTCAGGTAAAATATACTGTTCAAACATGTAAGTCAGGGTCAGGTAAAATATACTGTTCAAACGTGTAAGTCAGGGTCAGGTAAAATATACTGTTCAAACGTGTAAGTCAGGGTCAGGTAAAATATACTGTTCAAACGTGTAAGTCAGGGTCAGGTAAAATATACTGTTCAAACGTGTAAGTCAGGGTCAGGTAAAATATACTGTTCAAACGTGTAAGTCAGGGTCAGGTAAAATATACTGTTCAAACATGTAAGTCAGGGTCAGGTAAAATATACTGTTCAAACGTGTAAGTCAGGGTCAGGTAAAATATACTGTTCAAACGTGTAAGTCAGGGTCAGGTAAAATATACTGTTCAAACGTGTAAGTCAGGGTCAGGTAAAATATACTGTTCAAACGTGTAAGTCACGGTCAGGTAAAATATACTGTTCAAACGTGTAAGTCAGGGTCAGGTAAAATATACTAGACAAGATCCTCACCTTGGCTTCCTTTCAGCCCTTCCTGGAAACGAGCTGCTTTCGTGGCTAACAAGGTGGGGGATCGACGTGATCTCCGTAGTAGTGAACCACACGCAGATCTAGCCCAAGCATAGCACAATCGTCAGGAAGACCCCAGTTCACCTTCATCTGCTCGCTCGTTATGTGAGGAAAGCAACTGCAACCCGCCACTTAACGCATTTTTCATGGCGCACAAAAAAGTAACCTACTCATTATGGGCATTCGTAAACAACAACAACAACCCGGTACTCATCAAATTCCTGCTAAAGTCGGATGTGTTCTCTGGACAACACCCTGCTAAAGTCGGATGTGTTCTCTGGACAACATCCTGCTAAAGTCGGATGTGTTCTCTGGACAACATCCTGCTAAAGTCGGATGTGTTCTCTGGACAACATCCTGCTAAAGTCGGATGTGTTCTCTGGACAACATCCTGCTAAAGTCGGATGTGTTCTCTGGACAACATCCTGCTAAAGTCGGATGTGTTCTCTGGACAACATCCTGCTAAAGTCGGATGTGTTCTCTGGACAACATCCTGCTAAAGTCGGATGTGTTCTCTGGACAGCATCCTGCTAAAGTCGGATGTGTTCTCTGGACAACATCCTGCTAAAGTCGGATGTGTTCTCTGGACAACATCCTGCTAAAGTCGGATGTGTTCTCTGGACAACATCCTGCTAAAGTCGGATGTGTTCTCTGGACAGCATCCTGCTAAAGTCGGATGTGTTCTCTGGACAACATCCTGCTAAAGTCGGATGTGTTCTCTGGACAACATCCTGCTAAAGTCGGATGTGTTCTCTGGACAACATCTTGCTAAAGTCGGATGTGTTCTCTGGACAACATCCTGCTAAAGTCGGATGTGTTCTCTGGACAACATCCTGCTAAAGTCGGATGTGTTCTCTGGACAACATCCTGCTAAAGTCGGATGTGTTCTCTGGACAACATCCTGCTAAAGTCGGATGTGTTCTCTGGACAACATCCTGCTAAAGTCGGATGTGTTCTCTGGACAACATCCTGCTAAAGTCGGATGTGTTCTCTGGACAGCATCCTGCTAAAGTCGGATGTGTTCTCTGGACAGCATCTTGCTAAAGTCGGATGTGTTCTCTGGACAACATCCTGCTAAAGTCGGATGTGTTCTCTGAACAACACCCTGCTAAAGTCGGATGTGTTCTCTGGACAACATCCTGCTAAAGTCGGATGTGTTCTCTGGACAACATCCTGCTAAAGTCGGATGTGTTTTCTGGACAGCATCCTGCTAAAGTCGGATGTGTTCTCTGGACAACATCCTGCTAAAGTCGGATGTGTTCTCTGGACAACATCCTGCTACTTGCAAAGCCCTTTTCGGGACTTGGTATCTGGAGTTTGAGAACGAACAAAGAAGATAAGCAGACTTCATAGATATCCTCTCGAAAAGCATAAATGGACTAGAACAGATGATCCTGTCCATCAAATAACAACGAAAAACAAAATATATACCTGAACATCGATGTAAAGCCAAAATAATGACAGAACAAAACATACCTAAGTTACTCTAGAAAAGGAAGAAATCGAAATGGTCGTGTTTCGAATATCCCGGCTACACTACAAGCAAAAGGGAACGCTGCCAAAACTAATATACAAAGAAGAATGGCCACGTCAATGCAGAGATTAAATATAAATGAGAAACGTATGGCAGAACATAAACAAAACAACAACAACAAACATTCTGACAATATTCATCTTCTCTGTGGCAGTGTATGGATGTGAAAAATGGACCATCACACAAACATTGTAGAAGAAAATGGAATCTTCCGAACTGAAACGCTAGAGAAAAGTTCTCAGAATTCAACAGAAAGCGGTAGGGAGGGGGGGGGGGGTGGGGGCGGGGGGGGGGGGGAATACACAGACGTCCTAAAAGAGCTGAGTGTACATCAATATTTGTTGGTAAAGGGCTCAGTGATCTCGAGGTAATGTGTTAGCCTCGAGTGCTGGAGGTGCCAGGTTCAAATCATTGTGGAGACCGCGATTTTTTCAAGTGGATCTTCTGGTAAAAATGCCCTTGATCTCTGGGTATTGAGATCGGACTTCCATGTTTAGTATCGAGCACGTTAAAAATCTCTTGGCAGTTAGAAATCGAAAACAGTATACGGTCGCTGCCCGAACAAAATAAAAAAATTCAAGTTAAAAATCTTCCAAAATTATTGGTACCTTCCCCCAGGCCTAGTAAGCGGCAGGAAGTTCTCAAATACCCGACACCTTCGGCTACCTGGCAACAGACATTACACATGTCTGTTTGGATACCAGGATTCCAAGTATTTCAAGAAGAGCGTTACGTCTTGGAAACTAAAATACTTTGGTCATATCATTCGTCTGCTTTGTGTTCAGGATCTGTGGTCATACTATTTGTGCAGGACACTCGCTATCATGAGGTCTGGAGTCTTCACCAGGTCGGAGCGGCTGCCCCACTGCTTTTGTCTCAGCTGCGGACCCTCTGGCCAGGTCTGGCATCTTATTTCCTTATAGAGTTGGCGTGCCTGTAGAATATGCTCAGGATTCTGGCTCCCTCTTCCATATAGGTACTCATCGGTGGGTACTCAGGTGAAATAAGGTAGTTTGTTGATTTTTTTTGGGTTGGTGAATTGGGTCTGGTGTACTGCTTATGTTTCTGTCTTCTCTCCATTGGTGTATACACTGATTTCTGATGATGTTCTTGATTTCTCTGTATGGTACTCGATGATTAAATTGTGCCTTTTTACTGCCATCGTTGACTAGTTCGTCGCCTCCCTTGTTTTCTGTGATTCCGCAATGGGAGGGTAGCCAATGGAGCTCTAATTTCTGATAACAGTGGTTGGTTGTTTGTTTTCGGCATTATCTTTATTAGATATCTACAGTCTGTGAAGACAACTATTCTTGTTGATAGTTGCCTTTCTGTCTCAAGTATTCTCAGTGCTCTGATGTTTGTGGACAATTTCCCTATTATATTTCCACGTTTGTTTCCTATCAATAAGGGCCAGATCAAACGTCACGACCATCTGGGGAGAAAAAAAAATTATACTGTGGCGTATAGTATCTGTAAAACTAGGTTGTGTGGTATGGTACCTGTAAAACTAGGCTGTGTGGTATGGTACCTGTAAAACTAGGCTGTGTGGTATGGTACCTGTAAAACTAGGCTGTGTGGTAGGGTACCTGTAAAACTAGGCTGTGTGGTATGGTGCCTATAAAACTAGGCTGTGTGGTATGGTACCTGTAAAACTAGGCTGTGTGGTATGGTACCTGTAAAACCAGGCTGTGTGGTAGGGTACCTGTAAAACTAGGCTGTGTGGTATGGTACCTGTAAAACTAGACAAGAGCAGATTGGGGGAAATGATGGGTGTACATCAAAGATGTTTTCAAGATGACTGTGACAGAGATTGGCGAACTGACTGAAGATAGAGGGACTTACAGGCTGATTATGATGCGAGAGAGACGGTCTGCAAAGGGCGGGCCACATGATGATGGGCGAAGTGATTAATGACACAGATCACAACCCAAACATTCATATTTTCGGTTTAAACAAGGTAGTGCCCTTATTGGAAGTAGTAAGACAATTAAAATGCGTACTGAAGTCGGATGCACTGGGTAGCTTCTACACCTCCACGCGGTGATCCTGGATAACAGGCTGCAGCAGGGCAGACTGGCTAAGGAGAAGAGATCGAAGAGGGAATGCTAACCCGGTACTAAAAAAATGCTTGCTGAAGTCGGATGTATTGGACCGAAAGGTGCAAATATCGCAGTCAAGCTGTAAACTACGATTCAACGCATTCCGTTCTCTGGACTACATTCTGCTACTTAAGCCCTTTCAGGGTTTTGTAGCGGGAGATTGAGAACGAACGAAGAAGAAGAACAAGAAGAAGAAGGATGCACTGGGTCATAAGTCGTAAGACACTATAACGCACTCCACCTAATACAACATAATGAACGAAAAAACCGAAGCAAATGAAACAAGATGAACAAAATGAACAAAAAAATAAAAAGAACATTAATAGTCAGGCTACATAAGCCGATTAATACGCAAGCTAGAGGAACTTTGAAAGGTCTGTATCAGATGGTTCTCAAACTTTCAAGATTGTGAGCACCGTTCACGTGAAATATTAAGTGCGCGTGCACTAGGTTGAGAACATCTGGTCTGTTTGAAGCTGCCAGAAAAGACACATTGGGGAAGATGTGTAATAGATCTGAAAAAACAACAAAAATATGGACGGAATACTCTGATTAGCTCCTAAATAGACAACACAAGTCCACGTGCCTGAGATTTCACCTGCCAAATAAAACCCACAAGTTAAATGTAATAATAAATGTTTAGGAGATCAAGGAAGCAATTAGTCTTCTAAAGAATGGAAAAACAGCAGAGCCTGATGGGATACCACCAGACATTGAAACGCCTGGGGGCTGGGGGCATGTCAGCAGAAATTGAAGAATCCACCAATATGATTAGTTTTATTGGAAATATATGGGTTACAGAAATAATTTTTTTTTAAACTAGAGAGAATGTCTTCTGGCATCGATACCAAAGAAAGGTAATCTAGAAGAATATAATTTACATTACAGAGGCGAAAGGATCATGTTCTATTTATGAGGGGAGATGAGATTAACGTTTGATGCGCATTGATTTTAGAGCAAGGAAATGTAAACTGGCTGTACGGAGATTATGCAGTGTTCTGAACCTGCATAAAGACATTATGTTAAGTTAAGTGGGGATAGGAGACTAACGTCCGGTCAGACAATGTTAGTCAGGTTCAAGGTGGGGATAGAAGACTAACGTCTGGTCAGACAATGTTAGTCAGGTTCAAGTTGGGGAGAGGAGACTAACGTCTGATCAGACAATGTTAGTCAGGGATAGGAGACTAACGTCCGGTCAGACAATGTTAGTCAGGTTCAAGGTGGGGATAGAAGACTAACGTCTGGTCAGACAATGTTAGACGGGGTCAGGTGGGGAGAGAAGACCAACGTCTAGTCAGACAATTGTTAGTCAGGGTCAGAAGAGGATGGGATACTATCGTCTGGTCAGTCAAAACATACTGCTCATACAATGTTAATCAGGATTATGTAAAAGAAACTAATTCGTCTAATTTCTCTATTTCCCAAATCAGTGTGCATTGCACTATGGTTTTATTTTGCGCCTGTCGGCCCAGTGCATCCGACTTCAGCATGCATTTTATGTAACGGTTTGCTTCCTCCTGCATTTTCTAAGGGTTTGCTTTCCCGGAGTAACATCGGTGCTGTGATGTGGATCGAACCCAGCACCTTCGGCTTGTGAGCCGTGCCACTAGGCCACGCCGTCCCCTTCAACTATTGTTTTGATTTCCATTCTAGTTCTGTACAGTTTTGAGTTTAATGTTGAATCGTTGGACCAACGTATCTTGATGACCATGCATTGTCCACTCCTGTACCACGTGATCAGCGGTGTGTCCGTTTGGTTCGCCTTTCCGAAGTGGTGAAACAGACAGTTGAAGCTTGTGTATGCGTTTGGGATCAAGATGCTGAACAGTGAATGAGCTGCAGTAATCAGCGACTCATAGCTGAATGATAGCTTCAGGGCCAGCGAACCAGAGCTGCCAAGACTCTTCTACACATCCACCTGGTGGCCACGGATAACAGGCTGCAACAAGCAGACTGGCCAAGGAGAATGGATCGAAGAGGGAAAACTAACCCCGGTACTTAAAAATACCTGCTGAAGTTAAATATGTAGGACCACTGAGCTTAATGACTTAAGAGCAGCACTCTGCAAACTGTGCCAGCAGTCCGCACCAAAAAGGGTAGTGGTACAGTGGGTCCCATCACACTGCAACATCCAAGGCAACGAGGAGGCAGACAGACTGGCAAAAGAAGGTGCAAGACTACCACAAACAGATACTAGCATGACCTACGAAGAGTCAAAACGGCTTATCAAAGCCAGATACATGACCAAATGGGAAACCGAACATACTGGTTACACCAAAAACGATGCCTATTACCAGTTGAACAGAAGAGAGCAGGTCGTTGTCTTCAGACTTCGCACTGGCCACAATAGACTGAGGTACCACCTATTCAACAAATTGAAGATAGGGTGTACCGACGAATGCCCGTGCGGTACTGGTAAAATGACCGCTGAACATCTGCTGCAGAACTGCCCGACATACGAGGATCAGAGAGAGCAGATGTGGCCATCACCAGTGGAACTGCAAGACAAGCTCTATGGCAGTGGCGACAGCCTCAGGATGACCGCCGCTTTTTTCGAAAAAATAATGGTTACTGTCTGACTGCGTACGCAGAAGAAGAAGAAGAAGAAGAAATATGTAGGACCGAAGGTGCAAATATCGCAGTCAATATGTACATTATGAAACAACGCATCTCATTCTCTGGACAACATCCTGTTACTTGCAAATTTCTTTTCGTGGCTTGATAGCGGAAGACTGAGAACGAACGAAGAAAAAGAAGTACATTCGTTTGTTCAGTTTATGATGTCCTGTCATGGGGCAAAGAATGGTGATCTGTCCTGGGGCAAAGAATGGTGATCTGGGGCAAAGAATGGTGATCTGGGGCAAAGAATGGTGATCTGTCCTGGGGCAAAGAATGGTGATCTGTCCTGGGGCAAAGAATGGTGATCTGTCCTGGGGCAAAGAATGGTGATCTGTCCTGGGGCAAAGAATGGTGATCTGTCCTGGGGCAAAGAATGGTGATCTGTCATGGGGCAAAGAATGGTGATCTGGGGCAAAGAATGGTGATCTGTCCTGGGGCAAAGAATGGTGATCTGTCCTGGGGCAAAGAATGGTGATCTGTCCTGGGGCAAAGAATGGTGATCTGTCCTGGGGCAAAGAATGGTGATCTGTCCTGGGGCAAAGAATGGTGATCTGTCATGGGGCAAAGAATGGTGATCTGGGGCAAAGAATGGTGTCCTGAGGGAAAGAATGGTGATCTGTCCTGAGGGAAAGAATGGTGATCTGTCCTGGGGCAAAGAATGGTGATCTGTCATGGGGCAAAGAATGGTGATCTGTCATGGGGCAAAGAATGGTGATCTGTCATGGGGTAAAGAATGGTGATCTGTCATGGGGCAAAGAATGGTGATCTGTCATGGGGCAAAGAATGGTGATCTGTCCTGGGGCAAAGAATGGTGATCTGTCCTGAGGGAAAGAATGGTGATCTGTCCTGAGGTAAAGAATGGTGATCTGTCCTGAGGTAAAGAATGGTGATCTGTCCTGAGGTAAAGAATGGTGATCTGTCCTGAGGTAAAGAATGGGGATCTGTCCTGAGGTAAAGAATGGTGATCTGTCCTGAGGCAAAGAATGGTGTCCTGAGGGAAAGAATGGTGATCTGTCCTGAGGCAAAGAATGGTGTCCTGAGGGAAAGAATGGTGATCTGTCATGAGGCAAAGAATGGTGATCTGTCCTGAGGTAAATAATGGTGATCTGTCCTGAGGTAAAGAATGGTGATCTGTCCTGAGGTAAAGAATGGTGATCTGTCCTGAGGTAAAGAATGGTGATCTGTCCTGAGGTAAAGAATGGTGTTCTGTCCTGAGGTAAAGAATGGTGATCTGTCCTGAGGTAAAGAATGGTGATCTGTCCTGAGGCAAAGAATGGTGTTCTGAGGCAAAAAATGGTGATCTGTCCTGAGGTAAAGAATGGTGATCTGTCCTGAGGTAAAGAATGGTGATCTGTCCTGAGGCAAAGAATGGTGTCCTGGGGCAAAGAATGGTGTCCTGAGGGAAAGAATGGTGATCTGTCCTGAGGGAAAGAATGGTGATCTGTCCTGACGCAAAGAATGGTGTCCTGAGGGAAATAATGGTGATCTGTCCTGAGGCAAAGAAGGGTGATCTGTCCTAAGGCAAAGAATGGTGATTTGTTCTGAGGTAAAGAATGGTGATCTGTCCTGAGGTAAAGAATGGTGTCCAGTCCTGCTCGTCAATGGTGTGATATTGTTGTTTGTTCTGCTCTCTCCTGACAGCCTGGTTAGCTCTCTTATTCTCAAAGTATATGATTTCAGTGTTTTTCTTGCTCACAACCCTTTTCGCAAGTTTTTGTGCCGTGACGTTCCTCCGGCACGCCACAATGGGATGGTAGCCATTGATGTATGGGTCACACTGTGACAGCTAACTTGCTCAATTCGTTTATGGGTACTGGGGTATGCATCTCTTGAGAGCTTACTGTACCGATAATGAATCCGCGAAGATGTCTACCTGATAGCATTTAGAAATAATGTTGTGAATTATATTTTCAGCTTCATCTTCTTCTTCTTCTTCTTCTTCTTCTTCTTCTTCTTCCTCTTCTTCTTCTTCTTCTTCTGCTTTCGTCCTAAAAAAGACATTGTTACATTGCTGTTTATTTTACAGCGAGGTTGCGATATATGGGCATTTCGACTAAACAAATCCGATTTCAGCTGGGTTTTAATGACACCGTTTGCTTTCCCGCTATGAATTCCTATTCGGTTAGCCAGACTACACGTCTGCAGTGTGTTTCCAAGGCCGTCACTGGCAGGTGGAATAGGGTTTAATACCAGCATGCTCCATCTGCTGCCCCTGGAAAGGAAGACATTTCCCTCATAGTAAATGCAATTTCCCCAACATCGAAGACAAAAAGTCACAAACAGAGGAACAGAAGAAAGACATAGTTACAAATTACATCAACCAAAAATGTCCGCCAACAGTCTGGACACACGCCTATACGGATGGCTCGGCCAAAGATACCATTGGAAAGGGGGGAGGAGGCATCACTATCAAACTAAAAAGCAAAGTATGGTCAGCAGCATTTACCACTGGGAGACCCTGCAGCAACTTCAGTGCCGAAGCCAGTGCCCTGAGACAAGCAGCTAAAACCCTTATAGACCATAAGGAGCAGGCAGAAAAGCAAGTGGTCATTTTCACAGACGACCTCTCAGTGTTAATGGCGCTCAAGAACCAGTACAAAAACGAACCCGGTGCTCTGTCAGACTCGCTCGAACGCCTGTCCCAGTGCTTCAAAAAAAGCACAGTCCAGTGGATACCAGCCCACTGCGACATTCCAGGCAACGAGGAGGCGGACAGACTCGCCAGAGAGGGAGGAAGGCTGCAGCAGAGTCATACAGAAATCACATACAATGAGACTAAAGCCTTCATCAGAATAACGTACAGTGCAAAATGGAAATAAAAACCACCCTGGCCACATAGAAAACGATGCCTACCATCAACTCTCCAGGCGAGACCAGGTGATAATTCTCCGCCACGGACAGGTCACAACAGACTTAAATGTCACCTGTACAACAAGTTCAAGATTGGCACTACAGATCTTTGGGCTTGCGGCACAGCCGCCATGAAGGCAGAACATATTTTGCAGTCCTGTCCACTGTATACCGACAAAAGAAGTAGCATTTGGCAACAGCCAGCGTCCTTTCACGAGAAGCTGTACGGAAGTGTACAGTCTAAAGTCGAATGCTGCCTTCGTTAGAGTCATTGAAGTTGAGGCCTGAAGACAAACGAGAAAGAAAAAGAAGAAGAATAGGGTTTTGATCAACTGTGGTTCGTTGACCGTTATCCAAATTATGAGTCGCTGGCTGATGTAAGCTCATTCACTGTGCCTCATATTCGGCCCCATTGTAAGATATTGTAGGACTTTTTCAATAAATCCACGAGAAATATGTTTGAAAGATGACAGTGTTATATCTGCAAGATTATTATAGAGAAAAGGAAACAGACAGATGAAATTCGAGATCGAGGAAGAAGGTGGCGCCTAAAATGTCACACTGCAAATTCCTTAAGCCGGTATCAACAGGCAATCTGTTTCATGAAATCCCCAAGGGAAAAAGAGACCCAAAAAAAGGAAAAAAGAACACAAAAGACCCAGAGGTCATCGCAAGAAAAAACAGCGAGAAACAAGAAAGAACTTCAAGAGAGCACATCATAATAGCCAGCAGTATGAAAATTAAAACCAAGGCCGTGACTTCGACTCTGATGGGGCTATGTGGGACCTCTTTAACGAGTGCCGTAGTTGACTCTGATGGGGTTATGTAAGACCTCTTTAACGAGTGCCGTAGTTGACTCCGATGTGGCTATGTGGGACCTCTTTAACGAGTGCCGTAGTTGACTCTGATGGGGTTATGTAAGACCTCTTTAACGAGTGCCGTAGTTGACTCCGATGTGGCTATGTGGGACCTCTTTAACGAGTGCCGTAGTTGACTGATGTGGTTATGTGGGACCTCTTTAACGAGTGCCGTAGTTGACTGATGTGGTTATGTGGGACCTCTTTAACGAGTGCCGTAGTTGACTCTGATGTGGTTATGTGGGACCTCTTTAACGAGTGATGTAGTTGACTCTGATGTGGTTATGTGGGACCTCTTTAACGAGTGCCGTAGTTGACTCTGATGTGGTTATGTGGGACCTCTTTAACGAGTGATGTAGTTGACTCTGATGTGGTTATGTGGGACCTCTTTAACGAGTGCCGTAGTTGACTCTGATGTGGCTATGTGGGACCTCTTTAACGAGTGCCGTAGTTGACTCTGACGTGGTTATGTGGGACCTCTTTAACGAGTGATGTAGTTGACTCTGATGTGGTTATGTGGGACCTCTTTAACGAGTGATGTAGTTGACTCTGATGTGGTTATGTGGGACCTCTTTAACGAGTGATGTAGTTGACTCTGATGTGGTTATGTCGGACCTCTTTAACGAGTGATGTAGTTGACTCTGATGTAGTTATGTGGGACCTCTTTAACGAGTGCCGTAGTTGACTCTGATGTGGTTATGTGGGACCTCTTTAACGAGTGCCGTAGTTGACTCTGATGTGGTTATGTGAGACCTCTTTAACGAGTGCCGTAGTTGACTCTGATGTGGCTATGTGGGACCTCTTTAATGAGTGATGTAGTTGACTCTGATGTGGTTATGTGGGACCTCTTTAACGAGTGCCGTAGTTGACTCTGGTGTGGTTATGTGGGACCTCTTTAACGAGTGCCGTAGTTGACTCTGATGTGGCTATGTGGGGACTCTTTAACGAGTGCCGTAGTTGACTCTGATGTGGTTATGTGGGACCTCTTTAACGAGTGCCGTAGTTGACTCTGATGTGGTTATGTGGGACCTCTTTAACGAGTGCCGTAGTTGACTCTGATGTGGTTATGTGGGACCTCTTTAACGAGTGCCGTAGTTGACTCTGATGTGGCTATGGGACCTCTTTAACGAGTGCCGTAGTTGACTCTGATGTGGCTATGTGGGACCTCTTTAACGAGTGCCGCAGTTGACTCTGATGTGGCTATGTGGGACCTCTTTAACGAGTGCCGTAGTTGACTCTGATGTGGTTATGTGGGACCTCTTTAACGAGTGCCGTAGTTGACTCTGATGTGGTTATGTGGGACCTCTTTAACGAGTGCCGTAGTTGACTCTGACGTGGTTATGTGGGACCTCTTTAACGATTGCTGTAGCTGACTCTGATTCTCAGTCATTGCTTCGTGAGTTACAGAACGGTTGGCTATGGCACGATTGGATAGTACACTCAGGTCCTCGGACTTTCTGGACCTTGTGTAAATTTACTGTCCTGGTCGGGATCAAGATATTGAGCAATACATAGGCTGTAGCGGTGAATGACTCAAATATGACTACTAGCGCCAGGGCCAAGCAACCCACCTTCTCCACCGCCGCGTGCTGATCCTGGATAACAGGCTGCAACAGAGTAGACTGGCTAAGGAGAAGGGATCGAAGCGGGAAGACAACCCGGTACCCAAAAACGAATGGCGAAGTCGGATGTGTTGGACGGAAGGTGAAAATATCGCAGTGAAACTAAACAACGACACAACGCAATCCGTTTTCCTGACTACAGCATGCTACTCGCAAAACCATTTTCAGGATATGGTAGCGGGAGATTGAGAACGTTCAAGGTTTGGTAGCGGGAGATTGAGAACGTTCAAGGTTTGGTAGCGGGAGATTGAGAACGTTCAGGGTTTGGTAGCGGGAGATTGAGAACGTTCAGGGTTTGGTAGCGGGAGATTGAGAACGTTCAGAGTTTGGTAGCGGGAGATTGAGAACGTTCAAGGTTTGGTAGCGGGAGATTGAGAACGTTCAAGGTTTGGTAGCGGGAGATTGAGAACGTTCAGAGTTTGGTAGCGGGAGATTGAGAACGTTCAAGGTTTGGTAGCGGGAGATTGAGAACGTTCAGCGTTTGGTAGCGGGAGATTGAGAACGTTCAGTGTTTGGTAGCGGGAGATTGAGAACGAAAGAAGAAGAAGAAGAAGAACACCAACAGATGAGACTAAAGAAGAAGAACACCAACGGACAACTATTCTCGTTAGATGTAATCAAGTTGTCGTCTGAAAGCGTCGAAATAGGAAAAACGTGTCTTTTTTCCGACGTTCTTCAACACTCTGCATCGTGCTCTTCGAAGAAAAAAAAACGTATTTCTTCAACTGCAGCATTTTATTCTGACAAAACGTTATATGCACATGTGAACAATATCTGCGTTAAGGCCACAAGACCTTCATCAGTCTTTATCGAGTTAAAGGCGAGCCAGCTTCGAGCGACCCGTCGTTCCGAATCAACCTCTATTTGTTTCACTATATACGCAATCAGCTGGTGGTCTAGATACTACATGCAGCTATATAATTAATAACAAGAAAATGTTTAGTGTGCAGTGCGTGGTGACTACGGGAACACTCGGCCTTTATTATTTTTCAGCCTTATAGATCACCACAGTGGGCCTCAGCGCTGTAGTGATAGGGATTGACGTTTCGACAAGAGATGGGACCAAAACCAACAAACTTTGGAGAAAACACCACCTTAATAAATTGAATTGTGAGTCAAAATTTCAACATGGGAAAAGATCCGAAACGAAAAAATTCGACATCAAACTTTGTTTTGGGTTGCCGTGGAAGTAGCGATACCACGTAAACGTAGCTAGGCTGGACGTATGGTACGCATGGCTGACAGGGGATGGACACGTAGAACTAATGTTGTTTTGGTGGATCGTGACTGTACGCGTACACGGGGTCGCCCACCTATTCGATGGCGAGATGGACTGACCAAATACCTAGGCCAGCAGTGGTGCAGCGTTGCAAAATGTCAGGGCACATACAGAATAGTATTGGCTTCCTCGCTTACTGCACATCTGCTGGACTGACCCCGAGGTGAATGTGATAATGTGTAAGTAACATTGAAAACAAAGTGGAAGAAAGACCACCCTGGCCACATAAAAAACAATGCCTACCGCCAACCCCCAGGGGATCATTCTCAGGCTACGCCACAGGACACAGCAGACTGAGACGTCATCTGTACACCAAGTTCAAGATTGGCACTACAGGCCTTTGTGCATGCGGCACAGCCCCCATGACGGCAGAACACATTTTGCAGTCCTGTCCACTCACTGTATACCGATAAAAGAAGTAACATTTGGCAACAGACAGTGTCCTTCCACAAAAAGCTGTACGGAAGTGTACAGAGCCTTGAGTCGACTGCTGCCTTCGTTAGAGTCATTGAAGACGAGGTATGAAGACGAACGTGGAAGACGAAATTGAAAACTCGAAAAGTAATACAAGAGAGAGAAGGGGACATGTGGAAATTTAGAGGCAGAGGTGTGAACAAAGAATGTTGTTTGTGACAACGATCACAAGACAAAACATTGAAACTTCTTCTTCTTCTTCGTACGCTGTCAGACGTCAACCTGTATTTGTTCGAAGAAAGCAGCTGTCATACTGAGGCTGTCGACACTGCCATTGAGTGTCTAGTGTTGCCACTGGTGATGGTCACATGTGCTTTCTCTGGTCCTCGTATGTCGGGCAGCAGAACATTGAAACGACCACTGTTCATTGTTTGTCTACAAGCGAGACAAGTATTTAAGGCATGTATGGTCACAGCTTGATGATAGAAAAGTTTAGGAAGCAACTGAGTCTATAAATATGCCTGGATCAAACTCGGCCTATATTCAATAGTCGCATGTGCTGAATGACGATATGTTTGTCCAGTTGTTACACTTTTTGTGGTGTGTCCGGCTGGTCTAGTACTGAACTCATCTCTCTTTCTCTCCCTCTCTCTCTCTTTCTGCGTCTCTCTCTTTTGTGGCCTCATCTGGAAGTCCGGTGTTCGAATTTCAGATTGCCTATTACTCAACTTTCTTTACTGTTGTTTGTTGTTTATGTTTTCCTAGTAAAACGTTAAATAAAAAGCAAAGAAGTTGGTAACTATTAATAACACGGCTCATTAGAGTGGTACTCGGGAAATAAGAACAGTACCACTGCATTTACCAATTATTTCATTAAAGAGACTAAAATGGATTGCGCCATGGGGTTAGCAGCCTCATAATCTTTAACAAATTGATGAAGGAAACACATTACTAATACTTTGACGCAGGTTTTCTGTGATGACCAAATGCAATGCTTCACAAGGAGAAAAATGGGACAATAAGAACAGTATTAATAATGATGCAAGTCACATATGTTGTGTTTATCTCTTATACCTCTAGTACCGTTCATAAAGTTGGCCCGCTCCACAAACGTGGGCTGTAACAAAGTAAGAAAGATAGAATCCCTGAGTGAGTCATCCCGTCTAGGGACGGACCTGTTGGGAAAAGCCAGGAACCCAATCTTGTCAGAGGGCGGAAAAAACAACAGCCAACATGTGATAAAACAAACAAGCACTTCAACACACACACAATATCAGACAGCAAGTAATGAATGACAAACAAAAGATGAGTAACTAAATTGTATAGTTAGTTCTCCAAAGGTGCTTTTAATGAGGTGTAGGTGTTGTGGAATCAAAGTTTGTTGGGAGTCGCTAGCAACTTTCTGTTGGCGCGTCCGGCCGGCCGGGCAGAAGTTGCGCGGAAGAGATGCGCATTGGGCAGCTGCGTTGTCTGGATTCTTTGTGCCATACCTCGCATACCAGTTAGCAACTTCCACAAGTCTTTCATTTTGTTATATCAGTTGTTAAACTGTCACAAACACATTCTGGAGGTCTCCAAAGGTTAGTATGAAAGTGAACATGTGTTGGTTTAGAGTAGTTTTACGGCAATCGACGAATATGTGCATGGGAATGACAGCAATGACCGTACGGGTTTCGAATCTCTGAAATGCTTGTCATTCTTGGAGATGGAACTTCCGGGTGTTGTAGCACACCTTGCTAGTCAGAGGTGTTGTGGAGGAGAGGTGTTTCAATATCTCTCCAACTGTTACAGATTGTTGATTATATACTTTAAGGCTAGCCAAGCCTGCCCGTCAGCGAAAATGAAGTGCAGGGCATTGAATATGGCTGCTTCACCCAGGTTAGTTTTCCGGTCTCTAAGTTGTTCCGTTGAAAGGTGCATCAATCCACCTATCTTTGATCTGTCTTACTTAGTACTTACCTTCACTTCACTACGACTGCACTTTTTTGTTTAGAACTAGACGAACAACCTCATTAGTGATATTAACCATGCACTGTACCATGTAAAGACTTCAGCATAATTTATATTACTTTGGACTGGTACAGTGAAGATAGGCAGGATTCTTCATAACAAACAAATACACGTCTCGTCGTCTGTCTAATAAACATGGTCCGCTACTCTACTGAAACTAAAAAATTAAGTCTGCTATTACGAAGTTACTTGTCTGTTGTATATTTTTACTACTACTAGTGCAAATGTTCTTTCCTAGCACTATTGAAACACAATTTTTAGTTTTAAAGATATGTTGCTATGACTATGAGACCAAATGATTCAGATTCACTTAGAAAAGGTAAATACTAAATGCGTTACGTTATCACATCATTGAATAAAATACATTGTTGTTGTGTGTCATTAGTGTAATTTTGCCTGGTACTGTAGTGTTTGGGTATTATTTTATGGATATATAGTTATTATTATATGTAGAGTCTATTATTATTACATTTCTTAAACATTTACTCTAGATTCTAATGGAACAACCACATATATGATCTAATACACATGTTGGTGTCATTTTTGCTAAATGACATTATGATCGTTGGATTTTTTATTTTGATAGTTAAAATAAAAACAGATTTTAAAATAGCAAATCAGTTCTGTTATAAAACAGATACAGGTGATTCAATATGATATGATGGTAGACTTAGTCTACTTGATTATAATGGTGAAACCTGATTGTCCGCAGTGCCCGAGTGTGTTGATATTGTTTTGACAATCAATCACTGTAGAACGTGTCAAAAATATTATTAATACTGTTGTTATGAGGCGGAATTAGTTTGTTTGGCAACATCACAATGGACAGCATAGGTGTCACACAATTTTTTCATTAGAATTAGATTTATGTGGTAGATATCTATAACATTCTGATCACGTACAAAAGAATATATTTTCTAGTGTACTGACAATGGACATTTTTTACTGTTCATTTATCTACTCCAATTTAAAAGTCCTGACCAAAAAAATATATAAGTGAATTGAGATCAAATTTAAACACATTTTCAACATAAAGTGCAGTGAGACACCACTGTTTAAATGTTAATAATGGAACAGATGGTTGGAGACAAAAGATCAATATATGGAAAAGAAAACATGTGTCACATAAGGTACCATCTGTCATCGTGGAAGGAGATAAGATATTATTAAAGGCACAAATTGCTTGTCTTTGATGCTGAGGCAGGTCATGAATTTATAATAGTCCAAATTGTTTTTTATTAACTTGTTGTTCATCAAACTTAGATACAGGACTTTTAATCACAGTGCATCCCAAGGGGCTGTCATAAATCATATAGACCATTCTGGAATAGAGAAATACAGAGTGCTATACATGATAGAAACAATGCAAGAACAACTCTTGAAACAATGCCATCACTAGAAGCAAAGGTGCAGTACAATAGCGCTGACAGTCAAGAAAGCAAAAAGTTAAAAATGGTATGAGACATGCTCCAAATTAGATCTCATGTGGAGGGGACGGCGTGGTTAAGTGGCACGGCTCACAATCCGAAGGTGCTGGGTTCGATCCCCATCACAGCACCGGCTGTTACCCCGGGGAAGCAAACCCTTAGAAAATGCAGGAGGAAGCAGACCCTTACATAAAATGCATGCTGAAGTCAGGTGCACTGGGCCGACAGGCGCAAAATAAAAACCACAGTGCAACGCACACCGCCTTGGGGATTAGAAAAATTTGGCAAACGCAAAAAAAAAAGGGATCTCAGGCATAATTGAAATAGAGCCTGGTCATTGGTTGACAGTCTGTACGGAGGAAACAGTTTAGTGAACCCAAAGCCGGTGATAGATGGAGAGAGAACAACCACTGAAGACTAAAAGAAAGCAAAGCACTTTAATCACTACTTCGCATCTGTGAATAGTGCAGGAAAACTTACAGAACAGGATAGGAAGGATTTTAGCTACCTGAAGTGTCAAGAGAAAGCTCCACAGGTCAATGACTCAATATTTTAAGACAATTTCAACATGCAAGAGCTCCAGCAGGCCCTGAAGAAACTCAAACCTAGAAAGGCTCCAGGACCAGACAAGATCTATAATGTAATGCTTCTTCATCTGGGGACTCGAGGTAAAGAAGCTGTCCTCAGATTGATCAACGTGACATGGAGAAATGCACATATAGTGCCAATATTGAAAAACAAAAAAACTTCAGAATGAACCAAACAACTATCACCCATCTCCTTAACATCGTGCCTGGGCAAATTAGCAGAGAGAATGGTACACCCACGTCTCTTAGGTTCCTGGAGAAATCCAACACCTTATGCCAGGAGCAAGCAGGGTTCAGAATTGTTAGCTGCACGGAAGACCAGCTTTTTAGGTTAGCCCAAAAAATAAATGATGGACTTCCAGAACAATGAGCATACGGTGGCCATTATTTTTGAACTACAACAGGCTTATGATCGTGTTTGGAGGAAAGGTCTTCTGATAAAGATGTCTAACATGGGAATTCATGGCAAGCTCTACAATTGGATAAAGAACTTCCTGAGTGAATGATTCAGATGAAGGTGAAGGATGCGATCTCTTCTAAAGAAGTTTTAGAAGAAGGATTACCACAAGACTCATTCCTAAGTTGTACTCTTTTCCTGATCTATATCAGTGACTCGGCTGACCAGATCAAAGCTGGAAAAGCTTTGTATGCTGATGACCTGACAATATGGCTGAGCCATGAAGACATTGATAGTGGGGCACGAAGGCTAAATGGAGACCTGAGGAGACTGCGTGACTACTGTCAAACATGGAAACTAAAAATTAACTATGAAAAGACAGTGTATACCATCTTCATCAAGAGCTACAAAGTTGCCAAACAAAATGTAATTTTGAGATTAGAGGAACACCAATTGATTAGAGAAGAACACCCCACATATCTGGGAGTCACGCTTGACCGACAACTCAAACCATCACTTCCAGAATGTGAAGAATAAAGCTATGAGACGTCTACAGCTCTTAAAGAGGCTTGCTAGTACATCATGGGGATCAGACAGGATACTTTGAGAGGCTTATTCCTTGGTTATGTGGACTCAGCAATAGAATATAATAGTACACTCCTTACAACTTGTTCAAAATCTAACTCGGAATCCCTGGACATGGTGCAAAATACTATTCATTAGAGGACAACACCAACCGCAGCTTGCAAAATCCACACACAAGTGGAAGCCCTTGAGATGCAGATGGATAAAGCAGTTATGGAAGTTTATGAGCGATGTAGCAGAATGAAACGGGATCATCCCAACAGACTCCTTGTGGAAAACTGGCAGCCAAAAAGCAGAATTAAATAAAAGTCTGTACTTCACTATGTTAGTGAAATCAAAGACAGAAACCATCTACCAGAAAGAAAACAATAGTTACAGAGAGCAGTAAAAGACATACCTCCACAAGCTTTCCTTAAAACACAATAAATGCAACGGGCAAAATTAATAGATGATACAGTCAAAAGTTCAGACCCAAGTACTCTCATTTTAACAACTCAAAGAACTATTGATGCTTATCCCGATGAATGGATACATGTATATACTGATGGATCTGCGTTTAAAGCCGCCATCAAAGCAGGTTATGGCGTTTATATAAAATACTTGGACGGATGCTCTGATAAACTGTCTGATGCTTGTGAGGAGGTTTGTTCCAACTATGAAGCCGAGATCACTGCATTTGAAGCTGCTTTATACCACCTGAGGATAGTTTTTGATGCTTTTCCTTCAAAGGCCCAACGCACTTACTTTCACAGATTCAATGTCAACTCTTCAAGCATTAGAAGTTGCTGGTCATTGTAGACCTGACCGTATCCAAATATCTCTAGACATTATCACATCCAGTGCTGTCAAAATAGTTCTGCAGTGGATCCCTGGACACTCAAGCAGACCTGGCAATGACAAGGCAGACAGACTAGCAAAGGAGTACCAAGACATGAACAGCAACAACTTGGCTGAACAGATGGGCCATGGGAAACACGGAAAGAGAGGTCTACAGACATATGGCAAGCCCTCTTTGAGTGCTCAGTGCTCAATGATTTTAGGAAAATGCTTCTTCCTCCGTGGTCAGATACAGGGAACGCTTTGTATGGCACTAGTCAACAGCTGATAAACACACGCAGATACCATTACATGGCATTGGGACGAAGGGCGAGAGCCCGGATGCCGCTTGATCTGTAACAACATCAGTCTCCATTGAAAATGGTGATGGGTAAGCATGTTCTGATTAGGACACAGACCCTGATTGTGTACATTCCTAACTTATATTCTATGGCATCACTTACTGCCTACTGTCTGTATTTGAATCTGAAATGTATGCAGTCTTCGAATTGCAGACTCATATTTTATTCTATCAATGGTATCAATTTAAATTTTAATTTTCACCTTGGGGAAAAATGGATCATTGTACTTTTGAGCTCCCATATGTATTCAGACACTGTTATTACTGAAAGTGCCAGCACAGCACGAACTCCGTAGCTCTTATGGCATCTGCTACATTTTCCAACGACTTCATTGGATACACATTTACACCCTGGTCTGTCAAACTAAGCACAACAATATCTGAACATGGCATACTATGATTGTAAACCAAGCCGTTAAAACATCTTTCATAGAAATCTCTCTTGAGTGAAAGAAACTCTTTCAGTGAAATCTCAAACACTTTATCTCTGTCTGCTGTGAGGCTATCACCATTACCATTTTGTTGTGCTCTCAGGATGAGATGGCTGACACGTGGACATTTTGCAGAAAACTGTGGTGCCTACTCTGTGTCTTATAAGGGTCTGAAAGACAAGCAAGGAATATTAACACTGTAGCCTGCTAGGCATATCGTAAGAGGTGACTTAAGAAGGGTTAGGAATGGGTACTATTTTGTAAAAATGATGTGTGAATAAAAGGAGACCTCTATATCTCATTGTAGAAGAGGAGTGCCATGTCAAACCTAGCTTGCTATTATCCAGGGATCTACATTTAAGTAGTCTAGTATTGCACTACAGCCAGGGGGCCCCATTCCATTTTAATTTGTGTTATTTGGGATATAAGAAGAGTGACTGTAAATCGATACCAGTGAAACATTGTCAAGATTGAAGAACTCAGCACGAGTAGCTTTGAACAACATGCATTAACCTGTGAATTCTACATCCTTTCTCCAGGCCGCCTGTAAGGCATGTCATCCGCCTGGAGTAGCACTGCAGGTGAAAACCCCAACCCTGGAGGCCATGACACGCTCAGCAATTGCAGCGAGGGCAAGGGCAACTCTGGAGATGAGCTGTCAGATGCTGAAGGCGTCTGGAGCCCAGATATTGAACAAAGCTTCCAGGAAGCCCTTGCTATTTATCCACCATGTGGCAGGCGTAAGATCATCCTGTCTGATGAAGGAAAGATGTATGGTGAGTGTTTGTGAAATGTTTAATATTACATCTTCTTCTTGTCACAGTTCCCTCTAACCGGAGCATATTGTCAAATCTACAGTTGGCCTCTTTCTGAAAGTATGCGCCAAAACAATTAGCGTGCTTTTGCACCAATGGTTTCTGTAGAAATTTGGATTACACTTTGAGGCTGCTAGCCCCACGTACAGTCCCTTTATATTCATATTTTAGAGGAAGCAGGGGTCCTATTCTTTCTACAGTAAAGGGTGCTATGGGTCTAAAAAGTTGTCCGTGTGATAAAGTAAGGAGATGGGTAAATTTTGATGCAGTCAAAGTATGCCTGTTAATGGTAACAATCACAAAGACAAGTACTTTTCTGCACTCAGAAGACAAACACAATGAACATGTGGGGGGGGGGCACGTTAGTGTGTGTCTATCTAAGCATATGTAGATCGGACTTTGACAGGCTATGTGGATGAAACCGCTAGCTGATTCAGTGAATATGAAAGCGACTCCCAACAATTGGAGTCGGAAATCAAGGAGAGTGTAAAGACATTTGACTGCATCCTGTAGATCTCCAGCCATCTGGACTCGTAGCTGAGGACGAGAGAGCTAACTTGATAACCATCGCAACGCTTTCTCGCTTAAATCAAAGTACAACATGAGCCACAGCCTCAAATGCACCACAAGTCCAATGCTGTCACCATCTTTGCTAGCAATGGACATCTATTGCTTGAGTTTTGTTTTTCTTTATATATGGTTTCCAAGGGCCGAAAAGTACTAGTTTTTGTGATTCTTATCACAAACAAGAATACTTTAAAGAATTGTTCATTGTGTTGTTTTTGTTCTTGTTTTTCCTTATTGGTGATTTTAGTTATCAAATTTGGTTGTCGCTGTAGTCAGAGGTTAAGGCACTCACAGTGATATATAAAACGGTGGACGATAGAATTCTGCAACCCCTGGTCTCCCGGGATGTAAGACCAGAGTTCCTGCATCCTGAGTTACCTCCAGTCATCTGGAACGATAGTCTTGCCACTGATCCAAGGTAACTCAGGACAAGAGAGTGAGATTGACGATCAGCACATTCTCTTTCTCGCCATAATCCTCATACAGCGCACATCACATTATTGAGATAAAACCGTCTGATGCTGTGGTCATCATCGCTTGCGGTGGGCAATAACTTTACTTTATCAAATAGCACTTGTTGTTAAGGCATGATTGGTGTTCTTGGCCTGTCATTCATTATCATTGAGGTGTTTATTCCAACTGCTGGAACTCGTGGGAGAATGTATATGGGGACCCTTAATGATTTAAGAGCAGTACTATGGCAACAGGCCGCACCAAACAGAGTAGTGATACAGTGGGTTCCATCCCACTGTAACATCCAAGGCAATGAGGAGGCAGACAGACTGGCAAAAGAAGGTGCAAGACTACCACAACCAGATTCTAGTGTGACCTACGAAGAGTCCAAAATGTTTATTAGGGCCAGTTACATGGCCAAATGGGAAACAGAACATACTGGCTACTCAAAAAATGATGCCTACTACCAGTTGAACAGAAAAGAGCAGGTGGTGGTCTTCAGACTCCGCACAGGCCACAACAGACTGAGGTACCACCTATTCAATAAACTGAAGATAGGTGGCACCGACGAATGCTCGTGTGGTACAGGGAAAAGGACAGCTGAACATCTTCTGCAAAACTGCTCGATATACGAGGACCAGAGAAAGCAAATGTGGCCATCACCAGTGGCAACACTAGACAAGCTCTATGGCAGTGTCGACAGCCTCAGGATGACAGCTGCTTTCTTCAAACAACTACAGGTTGACGCCTGACAGCGTACGAAGAAGAAGAAGATATGGGAACCAAATGTAAAGTGAGGAATGAGTCGACATCTGACCAAGTTCCTCTTGCTATGCTTATAAGCTACATCTCTACTTCCTATATGTGTTTATAAGCTACATCTCTACATCCTATATGTTGTTTATAAGCTACACCTGTACATGTTGTATGTTGTTTATAAGCTACACTTGTACATGTTATATGTTGTTTATAAGATACACCTGTACATGTTGTTTATAACCTACACCTGTACATGTTATATGTTGTTTATAAGCTACAAGTCCGAGTTTCTTATTACAGATCAACTAATGCAAAATATACAATGGGAAAGTCTGCAGTATGGACCTCGACGTCTATTGAAATACAATCTGACAAGCATCAGTCATTCCCCAATCTGTACATGCACTACACGCTCGCTCCTTCTTGTCAATTTGTTAGTATATTAGTTGTCTCATTACAACGGTCGTTGTCCTCACTGACAGAGTTGTGTAAACAATTCTCCCTGAGCATTTATTTATTTTTTTTTTCTACAAGTTAGTGTAAGCTTCCACGTTGATGGGGTTTTTATTTGTTCCCCCTTGTTTAGCTTAAGAGAGAGAGGAGCACACATCACCCTCTCTGTCCCTTTCTATTTGTGCATGTTGTTAAACGTAGTTTTGTATTGGAGACGTCTATATGTGTTTGATGGGAAATGAAGTATTGGAGACTTCTTTGTACATTGTCCCATCTTTATGTAAAGTGTAATAAACAGTTCCATTCATTGCCTTTCCTATCTTTTAAGTCTGTTACATGTTAACAGCAGGGTATATAGGTGCATGTGACTACCTGGTAATTTTTATTTTTTTTGCGTTCGGCTTATTTTTCCCCATTACCCCAAGGCGGGTGTGCGTTACACTGTGGTTTTTATTTTGCGCCCGTCTACCCACTGCATCCGACTTCAGCGTGCCTTTTCTATGGGTTTGCTTCCCCGGGGTAACGGCCGGTGCTGTGATGGGGATCGAACCCAGCACCTTCTGGTTGTAACCACTAGGCCACGCCAGACCTCTAGCACCCAAAAAGCTCAATGTTTGCAGGTAGTGTGCAGATATACTGTGATGAGTTGCATGATGGTTCAATAGTGTTTGTTTCTCATAGCAAAGGATGGAGCCTGTTTACACTTCAGTCACAACAAGCTCCTGCTTGTTAGTTGTAAATTGGTACCTGACTTCAGGGGCTTACCTACAGTATATTTTTTTTTTTGCGTTCGCCTTATTTTTCCATTCCCCAAGGCGGTGTGCGTTGCACTGTGGTTCTTATTTTGCGCCTGTCTGCCCAGTACATCCGACTTCAGCATGCATTTTATGTAAGGGTCTGCTTCCTCCTGCATTTTCTAAGGGCTGCTTCCCCGGGGTAATGGCCGGTGCTGTGATGGGGATCAAACCCAGCACCTTTATGTTGTGAGCCGTGCCACTTAACCACTAGGCCACGCCGTCCCCTCTGCAGTATTTTTAACCCAAGAAGATTATTCCTTGATTTGGCAACCATACTCCCAATTCATTGATTTATTTAATGAAACTCATAGATAATAGATATGTGAATGTAGTCGTGGACTTTACTCGGAAACCTTGTTAGGTGGCAGTATCCAACTCTACGAAGGTGTGTAATGATTTGAGGAATTGTTTCTTCTGGTTTCGTCTTTAAGAACACTAACAAACCCCATCTAACTCAAATGATCTGCTGCAATATATGTTCCTCTTATATATTTTGCTGCTTTCGTAATGTGTTCGATTTAGTTGACAGTTATAATAGTTGAAGATCATAGAACAGTATCTGGGAAGTGACTGATCCAAACTGCTGCCCCTTTTCTGGTTGCTCTAAACTCACTGTCCGACGTGGACATGGCTGAGTCCATCTCTTGTGGCAACTGGTCTGGAAGGAATCTGTCCCTGACCTCTACATGCTCCAGCCCACAAAGATGGAATATTCTACCACTGGGCTACTCTGATGTTTCCTGAGTAAGATGGAATGTTCTACCACTGGGCTACTCTGATGTTTCCTTTATATCCTGAGTAAGATGGAATGTTCTACCACTGGGCTACTCTGATGTTTCCTTTACATCCTGAGTAAGATGGAATGTTCTACCACTGGGCTACTCTGATGTTTCCTTTACATCCTGAGTAAGATGGAATGTTCTACCACTGGGCTACTCTGATGTTTCCTTTACATCCTGAGGAAGATGGAATGTTCTACCACTGGACTACTCTGATGTTACCGTTACATTCTACAGTTCAATAAACGCATTCGGGCTGTGCACTTACTTCCAGTCTAGTTGAGGTATTTTCACATTTAATTCACCAAGGCCTAGTCCGTTAGATAATGTACAAGCGTGTAGCTATCTTGATCGTGTGACTGGGAGTTATAGTGCTGGCCTCTCACGAAATAAACCAACAAAAATGGAAATGGAGTGTTCGTAACCCGCATGTTTCAAGCGTCCTAAGGTCTTAATGGAGGTGAGACCTAGGCTGATAAACTAGGAGGTTACACATATACACTGTGCACCTTAACGACTCCTTAGCAGTTGACACTTAAAAACGAGCAGGCTATTATGTGCCGTCTTCTCGAAATTGGGTGAGAATAATGAAAACCCTACGCCACCTGCACAGGCAGAGTAAGTCTGGGATTAAACCCGAGAATAATACATCTACATCGCGTGTTACAACTAGCACGTCTTGTCACTGGGTCAAGGTAGCCTGAAATGAGAGTTGTATCACGTTTCAGATATTAGACAACAAATATCTCTCTGTCACGAGTGTGTCGTCATCATCGTTTAGGATGTACTACTTATTTTCATATCACGTAGCCGGCCTACACTTCGCCCTCCCTGATAAGGGGCTGTATTATGTTATCTTATAGTGTACCATTCAGAACATTGCCATTTTTTTCTATAAGCTCTGAGAATCGGGTTATCTTCCATGGGGTAACTGCGCTGCTTGTTTTTAGATGCGAGTTATGACATGGAAGGGACTAGCTCTTGATTTGTGAGCAAAGTGGCTTTTCTTGAGTTTGCCTTGGTCATATCGTTTCAGTCTTTCTTTCATTTGATGATTTGGAACAATTTGAATGTTTCTGCCATCTGTAGTGTTCTTTATTCTCTTCAGTCAGTCTTGCGTTGTTTTCCTCATTTCTTTTATTGGTGGTGCTATACAGATACAATGGTTGCAAGCCAAGGACCGACCACGTAAAGGATGTATAGAACAAATAACATAAGCAGTAACTTGTCCCCTGTACGAAGAACATACTAGTGCCCGGTCAAGGAACAGGCATGACAAAGAAGAAGAAGAATATTTCATAACTTCTGTAATTATTCTGTCTGGGGATCAAGATGCCGAGCAGCGCATGAGCTGCAGTGGTCAGCTACCCATAGCTGACTGCTAGCGAACCAGAGCTGCCAAGATCCTTCTACACCTCCACGCGGTGATCCTGGATAACAGGCTGCAGCAGGGCAGACTGGCTAAGGAGAAGGGATCGAAGAGGGAATGCTAACCCGGTACTCAAAAAATGCTTGCTGAAGTCGGATGTGTTGAACCGAAAGGTGGAAATATCGCAGTCAAGCTGTAGACTATGACACAATGCATTCCGTTCTCTAGACTACATTCTGATACTTAAGCCCTTTCATGTTTTTATAGCGGGAGATTGAGAACGAACAAAGCCAAGCCATTCTGTCTGATTTTAAACGTTGGCTGAGTTTTTTCTTTCTCAAAGTGTAAGTTTTGTAGTTCCTGGACTGACACTCTACACCATATTCTAAAGCTGGCCCTCTAAGATTTCCTGTGTGCAAAAGCTTTAGTATTTCATGGTCCGCACACCACGTAGTTCCCGCTGAGTTAGGGATATTTGTCTGTAAGAAATGAGTATAGCTAGGTGAGGTCAGTAAGTAGGTCACACGTTGATATGGAATAGCTGAAAAATGTAGTTGGTTGTTTCTAAATGTATCGCTACGTGAGGTCAGTAAGTAGGTCACACGTTGATATGGAATAGCTGAAAGATGTAGTTGGTTGTTTCTAAATGTATCGCTACGTGAGGTCAGTAAGTAGGTCACACGTTGATATGGAATAGCTGAAAAATGTAGTTGGTTGTTTCTAAATGTATCGCTACGTGAGGTCAGTAAGTAGGTCACACGTTGATATGGAATAGCTGAAAAATGTAGTTGGTTGTTTCTAAATGAATCGCTACGTGAGGTCAGTAAGTAGGTCACACGTTGATATGGAATAGCTGAAAAATGTAGTTGGTTGTTTCTAAATGTATCGCTACGTGAGGTCAGTAAGTAGGTCACACGTTGATATGGAATAGCTGAAAAATGTAGTTGGTTGTTTCTAAATGTATCGATACGTGAGGCCAGTAAGTAGGTCACACGTTGATATGGAATAGCTGAAAAATGTAGTTGGTTGTTTCTAAATGTATCGCTACGTGAGGCCAGTAAGTAGGTCACACGTTGATATGGAATAGCTGAAAAATGTAGTTGGTTGTTTCTAAATGTATCGCTACGTGAGGTCAGTAAGTAGGTCACACGTTGATATGGAATAGCTGAAAAATGTAGTTGGTTGTTTCTAAATGTATCGCTACGTGAGGTCAGTAAGTAGGTCACACGTTGATATGGAATAGCTGAAAAATGTAGTTGGTTGTTTCTAAATGTATCATTTCGTAGCAGCAGCATCTCGCTTTATGCTTGCCGTAGATAGAAGTTGCTATGTGTTACGTGCATGTGCGCAGTACAAGTAGGAAATGGCATCCGTGCTCACAGTGTGTACAATCAAAGAGCATCGTACTGTTGTTTGTGTGTGTGTATTCTTTTTGTGGGGTGTTGGTGGAGCAGAGGATAGGCATAAGCAGATGGTTACTGCGAGAAGTTGTTGTTGGCGAATGTCCACAATGAGTAGGTTACTATATTGTGGGCCCTGAGAAGGACGTTAAGTGGCAGGTTGCAGTAGCTTTCCTCACATCCCGAGCGTGCTGATAAAGGTGGACCGGGGTCCTCCAGGCAGTTGTGCTCTGCTTGGCTTTATCTGGGTGTCGCTCACTACTGCAGAGTTCAAGTCGATCTCACGTCCTGTTAAACAGCCCGTTTCCAGGGAGGGCTACTAGAAAGCCTAGGTGAGGGTCTTGAGCAGTATGTTGTGCCTGACCCTAACATGTCTGACCAGTATGTTTTGCCTGACCCTGACTAACATATCTGACCAGTATGTTTTGCCTGACCCTGACTAACATATCTGACCAGTATGTTTTGCCTGACCCTGACTAACATGTCTGACCAGTATGTTTTGCCTGACCCTGACTAACATGTCTACCAGTATGTTTTGCCTGACCCTGACTAACATGTCTGACCAGTATGTTTTGCCTGACCCTGACTAACATGTCTGATCAGTATATTGTGCCGGACCCTAACATATCTGATCAGTATGTTTTGCCTGACCCTGATTAACATGTCTGACCAGTATGTTGTACAAGACTGTAATCTTCCTCCCCGTGGCAAGAAGTAAAGTGGTACACAACTGGCTCGATACATCTTCTCACGGGCGTTCACAAATTGTTGATGAAGCCCGTCCATGTCGTTCTATTCACATTACAACAAATGGGGGGAGGGGGGGGGGAGATGATTTAAGCTGACAGGCGCAGGATGATAGTCTAGAAACTGTAATCGCTAAACGTGGTTCAGACAGCAGATCAAAGACCTCTATGCTGCAGGTTTTGGTGAGACAGCAGATCAAAGACCTCTATGCTGTAGGTTTTGGTGAGACAGCAGATCAAAGACCTCTATGCTGCAGGTTTTGGTGAGACAGCAGATCAAAGACCTCTATGCTGTAGGTTTTGGTGAGACAGCAGACCAAAGACCTCTATGCTGTAGGTTTTGGTGAGACAGCAGACCAAAGACCTCTATGCTGTAGGTTTTGGTGAGACAGCAGACCAAAGACCTCTATGCTGTAGGTTTTGGTGAGACAGCAGATCAAAGACCTCTATGCTGTAGGTTTTGGTGAGACAGCAGACCAAAGACCTCTATGCTGTAGGTTTTGGTGAGACAGCAGATCAAAGACCTCTATGCTGTAGGTTTTGGTGAGACAGCAGACCAAAGACCTCTATGCTGTAGGTTTTGGTGAGACAGCAGATCAAAGACCTCTATGCTGTAGGTTTTGGTGAGACAGCAGACCAAAGACCTCTATGCTGTAGGTTTTCGTGCACCACGGATAAAGCGATGCGATAAATGTATCAATGTTATCGGACATTATGTTGAGAAATAAGGGACAGTGTTCTTAGTCGACCTGTGCTTCTACGGGTGCAGGTCCTAGCTCTAGTATGAGCTGGATGTAGTCGGGAGAAGGGTTTCCTGATTAGCGGGCTAGGTTCGAGCAGCTTACTCTGCTGCGTTGGAACACGGGTGGTTCACCGATGTACGAGTCCATCTTAATAGACTGAAGCACTTGAGCAAAGTAGACCCGCAGTCTGTTAGGCGCCATCTATACTGCTCTAAACAAACCACCTAACCATGGCCAGTGTTATGCCATGTTACACAGTTAGTTGCTTCTTACAAGATGCTCTCTGTGAGGCAGTGGTGCTATTCTTGCCCGTGTCATACACAAAGACCCGGCAGACCACTCAGGCATGGACAATTAGGGACAATGTTAGCTCAATAATAACAGTTTTTAAGTTTGTGTAATTATGTGCCAATTTTCCTTTGTATTCACTGCGTAATGTACAGGCAACATTCCCCCCCCCCCCTTCTTCCTGGGGGATGTGCTTGCAATGGAGTATGCAAACAAACAGATGGTTGGTCTGTAGTGTCTGTGTATGATTGAAGGGACGCCTTCCTGTAGTTCACTATTGGGTTACGTTTGGGATTTGTTCTTGGACAGTGACTAACAGCCTGGTCTTTTCGATTTTCAACTATCAAGAATTCCTTAATGTGTACACAGGACCACCGAGTTTATAGTTCATCGTCATACCACTCAGCATCGCGATTACACCTGCCCAGGTACCAGCCGTTTCTCGCTTTCATGTGCTTCACCTCTATAGCGAGTCCCCAGTTCATTTGTTTAAAACCTTTAATAAAAGAAACCTTGCCATGAGTTTCAATTAGCACACACTCTGTCCAAATATTTGTATCATATCCGCAGTAATGGGAATACACGAGAAATCAACACGTCATGATATATGAGTGTCTGTATGAACTGGCGCAAGACACTGTCTTTGCCTGGGCTACTTTAAGCTATTCTGTAATCCCCAAAGGCGGTGTGCGTTGCACTGTGGTTTTTATTTTTGCGCCTGTCGGCCTAGTGCATCCGACTTCAGCATGCATTTTATGTAAGGGTCTGCTTCCTCCTGCATTTTCTAAGGGCTTACTTTCCCGGGGTAACGGTCGGTGCTGTGATTGTGGATCGAACCCAGCACCTTCGGGTTGTGAGTCGTGCCACTTAACCACCAGGCCACGCCGTCCCCCTGAGTCAGGTTTGAACTCTTGGCTGCCCTGAAAAGTGTTTAGCTCTTCAAAAAGGGACTGCACTAAGAGGGAGAATGTAGAGTTAGCCTGTGGTCACACTGCAGGAAGTAGGCGCACACAACATGTGACAGTCATTGGAATGTCTACCGTCCCCAAAGCAATTGTGGCCGTGATTGGACACTGTCCAATTATCACGATATAACACATTTTGTGTTCTGTGTCGGCCTTCTCCCGCCGCTAGACAGCTGCTGTCACAACAAACCACCAACCTGGAGGGTTAGATAAGCCGTATCTGGATCCTCCTGGTTCCCGGTGCTCTACTCCTCTAGCTCACCCCACCCCTACATAATAAGACATCAAGAAAAGGTGACGCCTTTGTTCGTGTAGATTTGACCCTAGTATGTCAACGATCGCAGTGATAGGCAGTCAGGTGTTTCGCACGACTCGTGACTTTCTTGGAGCGAGCACATTCATTCCCCCCTGTGATCCTGATTCATCTTTTCAGGCGTTCAACCTGTGTTGTTGTAGTTTGCAGTGTGATTGCGCTACTGTGTCTTTCGGCCCGATATATCCGATTTCAGGGGGGGGGGGGGGGGGGGCACAGAATTTGTCTTCCAGCTGAGATTGCTATTCTCTTAGACAGACTGCACTATTGCAACCTGTTTACAGGGCCGCCGCTTGAAGTCAGAATAGGGTTTTCGTCAGCCTTGTTCGCTGACTCATATAAGCTCATTAGCAGAATTCTGCGTTTAGGCGTTTTGGTCATGCAAGATCTGTAGTCCCATCGACAAAACGAAGCCCAGGTGGCAGTCCCGCAGCTTCTGCTTCACCTCGGCCTTCTCTGGTCAGGTCTGGCCTCGTAGGTCTCCGTGTATTAGGTAGTTCTGTAGGATGTGTTCATGGATCTGGTTCCACGTGAGCAGTCACTTGTGTGTGATATCTTGAGCCGATGTAGATGGCAGTCACTTGTGTGTGATATCTTGAGCCGATGTAGATGGCAGTTGCTTGTTCTCAGGCGAAAGATGGTGGTTTGTTGGTGTGTACAGCTGGTGGATTGGGTCAATTGTATTGCTCACTTCCATGTACAACTCAAAATGGAGGGAAAACATTCGCGGGATGCAAGCAGTCATTTATGAGTCGCTGACACATATCTGCTCATTCACCGTTCTGCAACTTGGGCTCTGTGCCGTGATTCGATATCTGATTGCCCCCGGCAAACTTTCCTGCCCGATGTGTAGTGTATGTGTTAACCATTACTTGTGATATGCTTGTCGACCATTTCTTGTGTGTGTAGTGATTTACTTTTGCGCTTAAGAAAACCGAGATAGTTCTGTCCAGAAATTGAGGACACTAAGTCAATACATTGGACGTTTCTGGCAATGAGCAAAGTAGATGTACACTGCAATTGTTAAAGAATAACGTAAAATGCCTTCACTATCTTTCTCTCGCTCGCATTCCTCTGTTTCCAGCGTGTACTACTTTTATAGCTCACCTGTTATTTCTGTTGATCTACCTGTTGGTGAAGGTGGGAGGAAACTGACGTCTGGTCAGGGGTGCGAACTGACCAAGACACCTTCACTCGCTTCCTTACAGTTCTTCCAGGAAAAAGACTTTCTTCACAGGCTGGTTGACTATGTGGGGAATCGACGTGATCTCTGCAGTATTGAGCGACACGCATATGAAGCCAAGTATAGTACAACCGCATAGAGGACCCCGTTCCACCTTCATCAGGATGCGAGGAAAGCCACTACACCCCGCCACCTGACAACGCCTTACTCATCATGTGTATTCAACAACAACAACCTGTTGGTGAAAACGATATCAAAATGGTTGCGGGTTGTAGCGGTATCCTCCAACCATAATCTAATCACCACGTCCAGCATTCCCATTTCGAACCATTGTCTATGGCTAGACTTGTTGCTGTAGTCTGTGTGTGGTTTCCTTTCTTTCCGAGTGCTTAAGATACGTTTGTCCACGATCACTGTCTTTCCGTTTCTCAGATGCGTATAGTCATTTGGTGTTGTGAGGGAAAAGGCCGAGGTAGTTCTGTCCAGTAATTGAGCGACACTAAATAAAAGGAGGGAAGCAAATCATCCGCCCACTGAAGCCTTCCAATCATGCTGCGAAAGCCGACTACTGAGATTAGCAACATCATCATGTGTGGAGTCAAATGAAGTCATGGTGAAACATACTAGCCAATACCTATACCTCTGTGATCCCGGAAACAGGCTCTGTCGCAGCAGTCTAGCCAACGAGGTGGTGATCAACACTGTCATTCCCATGGTGGTGATCTTAGTAAAGTCTTGCATTACATTACAGCCGGGATTGAACCCAGTGCACCTTCTAAAGTGCGTGTCATGATGTAAGAATTGCCGTTGTAGCCCGCTATTAAAGTCAAATCGCCAAGAGTTAATTCTAGTAGCTTCGAACAAATTCAACCTGTTACAGGAATGCACAAATTGCTTTGTCGAAAAGGAGACAGAAACTAGAGATGAGCTCAAACGGTTCCGTTTGTTTGGTTTTCCAAAGGTTAAATGTTGTGTAGAGTGTAACCTCCTGATGGCGAAGGGAGCGACTTGTTTCGGTCTTCTTGTGTGGGTGGGCGAGCTAACAGCCATAGTCGGCATCCTCAGCTCTAGGGTGGCTTCTTTTGAGACTTCTTTCGCAGAAAAGTTCAAAGCCGTCTCCTTACCCGTTTGTCGACAACCCGTCAGGTGAAACACACGCCGATTGAGTCCCTTTGTCAACTTTACAAACGCGCACGAGGATCGTAACCTGCCGGGCGGCTTTAGTCCGTCTTTTAATTCACGAACAAGGTCTGAAACAATTTTCTACTAAACTGCATGTCAGATCCACGTGATTTTTTGCATGCCGTCTTAGAATATCCATGATGTTAAGGAAATATTTTTTTTCTCTAAGAAATTTGATGTATTTTGAAACATGTATTTATCAGTCTATATTAAAAGCAACCTCAGTGAATTTGACATAATTTTAACATGTTTAGGGTACACAGACGAGCTGTTTTAAAGATAGATGTTTTGACATACGCTCAGTAAATACACAATCCGGCTATCCTGTGCACCAGCTAGACACTTTGTCGAATGCTGAAAACAAAAAACGTCATTCATGCGAAACTGTCTAATAGTTTATACACGTATAAGCCAGTGTTAGGATGAGGGGGCCGTATCACAAGACACGAGAGACGCTAACATAATCTCCCTTTACAAGAAAAAGGGAGACGGAGAACATAATCTCCCTTTACAAGAAAAAGGGAGACGGAGAAGATTGCAACAATTACAGGGGGATATCGTTCCTCAACACCGTAGAGAAAGTGTATGCTCACATCATCCTGAGCAGGCTGCGAAAGCTGGCCGACAGGGTGTACCTGGAGTCTCAGTGTGGGTTTCACGCAGAAAGGTATGTCCTTTTCACTGAGACAACTGCAAGCGTAGTGCAGAGAACAACAACGACTACTATTTCTTGCCTTCATTGACCTCGCCAAGGCATTCGACCTGTCTGAATGTGGCTGTCCACCTAAACTACTGAGCAAACAAATATAAACAACAGTGGATAGAGAGAACAAAAACAACAAATACCCACAGGACCCAATCAATAAACTGAATAGGAAACAGTATACCACAATTTTCCGCCTCAGAACAGGTCATTGCAGACTAAATGCACACATGCATAAAATGAAAGCAGCGCAGACTGCACAATGCACATGTCAGAGAGGACCCCAGACTCCAGAACACATTCTGCAAACATGTCCACTGCACCAAGGCTCCCGTGAGAAGACCTGGCCCGAGGAGAGAAACATACAAGACAAACTGTGGGGAACCATTGAGGACCTGCGACTGACGTGTCACTTCATGGAGGCAGCCCTTCTGGTGGCAGAACCAGAGGCATACGAAACCGAATGCAAAGAACAATCGACAGATTCGGATGATTAATACCATCATTTGTAGACATACTGATTAGCAGATTTGTATGATTAATATCATCATTTGTAGACATACTGATTAGCAGATTTGGATGATTAATATCATCATTTGTAGACATACTGATTAGCAGATTTGGATGATTAATATCATCATTTGTAGACATACTGGTTAGCAGATTTGGATGATTAATATCATCATTTGTAGACATACTGGTTAGCAGATTTGGATGATTAATATCATCATTTGTAGATATACTGATTAGCAGATTTGGATGATTAATATCATCATTTGTAGACATACTGGTTAGCAGATTTGGATGATTAATATCATCATTTGTAGACATACTGGTTAGCAGATTTGGATGATTAATATCATCAATTGTAGACATACTGGTTAGCAGATTTGGATGATTAATATCATCATTTGTAGACATACTGATTAGCAGATTTGGATGATTAATATCATTTGTAGACATACTGATTAGCAGATTTGGATGATTAATATCATCATTTGTAGACATACTGATTAGCAGATTTGGATGATTAATATCATTTGTAGACATACTGATTAGCAGATTTGGATGATTAATATCATCATTTGTAGACATACTGATTAGCAGATTTGGATGATTAATATCATCATTTGTAGACATACTGGTTAGCAGATTTGGATGATTAATATCATTTGTAGACATACTGATTAGCAGATTTGGATGATTAATATCATCATTTGTAGACATACTGATTAGCAGATTTGGATGATTAATATCATCATTTGTAGACATACTGGTTAGCAGATTTGGATGATTAATATCATCATTTGTAGACATACTGGTTAGCAGATTTGGATGATTAATATCATCATTTGTAGATATACTGATTAGCAGATTTGGATGATTAATATCATCATTTGTAGACATACTGGTTAGCAGATTTGGATGATTAATATCATCATTTGTAGACATACTGGTTAGCAGATTTGGATGATTAATATCATCAATTGTAGACATACTGGTTAGCAGATTTGGATGATTAATATCATCATTTGTAGACATACTGATTAGCAGATTTGGATGATTAATATCATTTGTAGACATACTGATTAGCAGATTTGGATGATTAATATCATCATTTGTAGACATACTGATTAGCAGATTTGGATGATTAATATCATTTGTAGACATACTGATTAGCAGATTTGGATGATTAATATCATCATTTGTAGACATACTGATTAGCAGATTTGGATGATTAATATCATCATTTGTAGACATACTGGTTAGCAGATTTGGATGATTAATATCATTTGTAGACATACTGATTAGCAGATTTGGATGATTAATATCATTTGTAGACATACTGATTAGCAGATTTGAATGATTAATATCATTTGTAGACATACCGATTAGCAGATTTGGATGATTAATATCATCATTTGTAGACATATATAAAATTAGCTGCGCAGTTGGTGGTCTACTGGTGACCGAAGGGCTGTACTAACTTGCATATTGGTGCAATTTTTACTATTTTACATAAAGGGCAATACAAACAATCAATTGATCTATCAAGACATTAAGGAGATACGCCTATGAACAAAATGCTACGAGAAATTAAGCCGCCTACTGTAAAATGTTTAATTTAACGTAATTTCTTTACAATGGTCCTAAAAGAATTCGCCGATGTGCACATGTCCTAACATCGGTGGACTAAATAATATCAATGTTTTAGCGTCATGGATATTCTAAGGCTGCACGCGAAAAATCATTTTGATCTAACATGCAGTTTAGTAGAAAATTGCATCGGACCTTGTTCATGCATTAAAATACGGACTATAATAGGGGTGGAATGAACAGTGCGAAGTGTGCAGGCTTTATCTTTACTTTTCACGCTCTTAAGCTTTGATAGTTTATCCCTTTAGAAAAATACCTGATAAACTTAACGTTTTATCTCAGGATTGTCGTCACCGTACAGTTTATCCTTAACAAAAACTAATCCATTTCCCCCCTTAAACTTGTAAGTTTTATCTCAGGGCCTGTCGTCGTCGTACAGTTTATCCTTAACAAAAACTAATCCATTTCCCCCCTTAAACTTGTAAGTTTTATCTCAGGGCCTGTCGTCACCGTACAGTTTATCCTTAACAAAAACTAATCCATTTCCCCCCTTAAACTTGTAAGTTTTATCTCAGGGCCTGTCGTCACCGTACAGTTTATCCTTAACAAAAACTAATCCATTTCCCCCCTTAAACTTGTAAGTTTTATCTCAGGGCCTGTCGTCACCGTACAGTTTATCCTTAACAAAAACTAATCCATTTCCCCCCTTAAACTTGTAAGTTTTATCTCAGGGCCTGTCGTCACCGTACAGTTTATCCTTAACAAAAACTAATCCATTTCCCCCCTTAAACTTGTAAGTTTTATCTCAGGGCCTGTCGTCGTCGTACAGTTTATCCTTAACAAAAACTAATCCATTTCCCCCCTTAAACTTGTAAGTTTCATCTCAGGGCCTGTCGTCACCGTACAGTTTATCCTTAACAAAAACTAATCCATTTCCCCCCTTAAACTTGTAAGTTTTATCTCAGGGCCTGTCGTCGCCGTACAGTTTATCCTTAACAAAAACTAATCCATTTCCCCCCTTAAACTTGTAAGTTTTATCTCAGGGCCTGTCGTCACCGTACAGTTTATCCTTAACAAAAACTAATCCATTTCCCCCCTTAAACTTGTAAGTTTTATCTCAGGGCCTGTCGTCGTCGTACAGTTTATCCTTAACAAAAACTAATCCATTTCCCCCCTTAAACTTGTAAGTTTCATCTCAGGGCCTGTCGTCACCGTACAGTTTATCCTTAACAAAAACTAATCCATTTCCCCCCTTAAACTTGTAAGTTTTATCTCAGGGCCTGTCGTCGCCGTACAGTTTATCAAAACTCAACTATTTCCTTTATAAACTTGACGGTCTTGTCTCATGCGCATCTCGCCATCTTGTTTGAATCCTTCGTCTGGCACTGTTCATCTCGTGGCATCGACAGTCAGGTAGAGGATGTTTGGGTGCTTGTCCCTTCATTCATCACAAATAAATAAAACAGATATTGTTAGCACTTGATTTCGGGGGGGGGGGGGGGGGTGTTGTGTGACGTCACAGAATAGTCCACTTTTTAACTGTTGGGGGTGTCAAACAGTCTGCTTCCGTTTGTCCCTGCCATCTTATTTGAAGTCAGCAGTGAGTTTATGGAATCTGTCAACGTTGGTCCATGATAAAGAAAGTAGCATCCAGTTTCCACAGCAGCGTGGCACTTTCCGTGCTGTCAGACGAAGCAAAGATGGCGCCGTAACTGGCTGCGAGTCTACATTTCTCTACTTTTTTGGATCATTATGGATGCCGCCAGACCACGGATTTGCCTGGAATTCCCACTAGTCGACGACTTACACTTGTGTTCACGGATACGTGGAGTTGTTTTCCGTCTGGACTTGTTATTTCGTTCTTTTTTTGTGATTTCTTCCATCCGTTTATCCTGGTCTGGACGCCGGCTGAATGGCGCTACGCTTAAACTAGTTATACCTTTGTCGTATCTCACGGGTTAGTTCTGCCGGTTCACCTTCACGAATTTGGCGTGTGGGAATTTTAGATGCTACTATGATGAACTGAATACAGCTGGGGAGAGATGCCAGACTCACTCACACGCTGAGTGTTGTCCATACGACCTCTTGTGGTTATCGAAAAGGCACGACAAAATGCGTTAGATGCCTTCCCACCTTTCTACCCTGCGGGTTACATGTTTACGGAAAGGCTTCGGTGGTAACCCTGAGGCAAAATCTGCATCCTATGCTATCTCCAGTCGTCTCGATGAATGTCTTGCCACTGGCAAAATGTAGCTTAGGCTCTGTGAGTGAGGTTGACAAAAGGCGCAGTTTCTTCCTCACTTTAATCCAAATCTCCGCGCAAGTCACCCATTTCAGCGGACACAGCAAGAGATACGACTGTCTACACGGCTGAACAAAGAGAGTGGTCTTCATCACTTGTGATGGACAAACTATCAACACAGCAAGAGATACGACTGTCTACACGGCTGAACAAAGAGAATGGTCTTCATCAGTTGTGATGGACAAAACTATCAACACAGCAAGAGATACGACTGTCTACACGGCTGAACAAAGAGAATGGTCTTCATCAGTTGTGATGGACAAAACTATCAACACAGCAAGAGATACGACTGTCCACACGGCTGAACAAAGAGAATGGTCTTCATCAGTTGTGATGGACAAAACTATCAACACAGCAAGAGATACGACTGTCCACGCGGCTGAACAAAGAGAATGGTCGTCATCAGTTGTGATGGACAAAAATATCAACACGGCAAGAGATACGACTGTCCACACGGCTGAACAAAGAGAATGGTCTTCATCAGTTGTGATGGACAAAACTATCAACACAGCAAGAGATACGGCTGAACAAAGAGAATGGTCTTCATCAGTTGTGATGGACAACAACATCAGACGAAGCAACCATGTTATGGTGTTCACCTTGAGTGACCGACATGGTATATGATGTCAGCGGAACATTCCTGTGAGGCAAGGCTCGCGCATGTCCTACGGGCAGATCATTCTGTATGTACTGCTGGTCTCAACAACTGACAAGCAACCATTTTTACAACTGAATTCAGCCAACTTTTCTACATATCTATCTCTAAGTTTTTACTTATTTATCTAACACAAATTATAACGACCTGTCTGCCCCGTAATCTGAAAAAGAATGCCCCGCTACAGCCATCATCCACAGCCATCTGTAGTTTAGATTACAGTTGTCCATGCATCATCTGTCATAATACGTATGATAGGAAGACAGAGAACTCTGTTTATGGGGAATTAAGGGACAAGTAAAATAAGTGGTCTCAGGCCTTTTATTCTCATGGTACAGTTTATCTTTATAAACTCGGTACAGTATATCTTTATAAACTCGGTACAGTATGTCTTTATAAACTCGGTACAGTATGTCTTTATAAACTCGGTACAGTTTATCTTTATAACTCATTACAGTATATCTTTATAAACTCGGTACAGTATGTCTTTATAAACTCGGTACAGTTTATCTTTATAACTAATTACAGTATATCTTTATAAACTCGGTACAGTATGTCTTTATAAACTCGGTACAGTTTATCTTTATAACTAATTACAGTATATCTTTATAAACTCGGTACAGTATGTCTTTATAAACTCGGTACAGTATATCTTTATAAACTCGGTACAGTTTATCTTTATAAACTCATCTATATCCCTCATACACTTGGAAGTCTGGTCACATGCACATCTCATCTAAGTAGGATATGACATCGCTCGTCACGTGGCATCGACAGTCCATGTAAAGCATGTTTTTTGTCGCCCACTCCCCTCGACTGACACAGGACTGATTTTTGGATCTCCTGAACAGATCTAGTGTCCGTCTCACAATCCACATGCCTCTGTTGCCGAATCAGACTGTGTGTTCTCTACGACAGTGTTCTCTGTGCGTTTGCTTGTCGCACCTAAATACCGGATACAATACAGCTGATCACGGCACTTCAGTCGTCATGGCTGCTGATGTTGCTGAATTCCCACAATGTGTACGTTTGCTTTTTGTGCGCACTGTAGATGACGCTACGTGGTTGGTTGCAGTAGCGTTCCTCACATCCCACACATGCTGGTGATGGTGGGCCTGTCCCTGTCTAACATTGCCTGATCAGTATGTTTTGTCTTGGCTTGGCTTCGTTCGTTCTCAATCTCCCGCTATCAAACCCTGAACGGGCTTAAGTAGCAGAATGTAGTCCAGAGAACGGAATGCGTTGTGTCGTATTTCACAGCTTGACTGCGATATTTGCACCTTTCGGTCCAACACATCCGACTTCAGCAAGCATTTTTTTAGTACCGGGTTAGCATTCCCTCTTCGATTCCTTCTCCTTAGCCAGTCTGCCCTGCTGCAGCCTGTTATCCAGGATCACCGCGTGGAGGTGTAGAAGGGTCTTGGCAGCTCTGGGTCGCTGACCACTGCAGCTCATTCGCTCGTATGTTTGGTCTGACCAAACGCTAGTCTCCTCGGTACTTGCATCTTAATTCACTCCAAACAAAATGAATATATATTTTTAGCACCGAGCTTGGGGTAATGGCGTCATATAATAGTCCACTTTTTAAACTGTTTGGGGTGTCAAACATTTTACGAGAATTTTTGCTCCTGCGTCCCCTTATTCCTGCCGTCTTAGCAATGCATTTCTGGAATCTGTCAACGTTGGTCCATGATAAGGAGAGTAGCATCCAGTTTCTGGAATCTGTCAACGTTGGTCCATGATAAGACGAGTATCATCCATGCTGTCAGGCGGTGTGATAACAACCATATTATCTAACCCTAACCCTTCGCAAAACTGAATATAAACTTCTTTTCTACACTTCTGTCTTCAGCTAAGTCTGTACTTATTTATTTTAAATGAAATTATATCGACCTATCCGTCCCTTAACCCGAAATGGAATATTCAGTTACGTATGATAGGAAACCAGGGAACTTTGGAGTGAATTAAGACTGAAGTATCGTCTCCTCTCCCCCTGCATAGCTGTAAACGGCTATAAACTTATAGATAATCAAGTCATCGAGGAAGGGAACTGGTTATCCCACCTCACAAATAACTGAGACCACCCTATTACAATAAACATCCACTACTTCGTCCCTAACGGCAGTGCATGTCTGCTATATATGACACATCAATGACGCCATTTTGTTGACTTCTCACCTGCGCGTACAGGTGTGTATCTCTTAAACCACCTGCGACACCTACTCTCCAGGATTAGATATGATACCCTCGGAGCGTTGGTCTGCTGTTGGCGCTATCGTATTCTTCCCTCGCTCAACTCTCTCTTTCTCTCTCTCTAGCGTTTAGCTGTTAACAGCTGTTACTGGTTTCCTCCACTGTCTCTCATTCTACTTTATTTTATTGTTCTCCACTGTCTCTCATTCTACTTTATTTTATTGTTCTCCTCTGTCTCTCATTCTACTTTATTTTATTGTTCTCCTCTGTCTCTCATTCTACCGTATCTCTTGCTCTCCTCTGTCTCTCATTCTACCGTGTCTCTCATTCTACCGTATCTCTTGTTCTCCACTGTCTCTCCTTCTACCGTATCTCTTGTTCTCCTCTGTCTCTCATTCTACCGTATCTCTTGTTCTCCTCTGTCTCTCCTTCTACCGTATCTCTTGTTCTCCTCTGTCTCTCATTCTACCGTATCTCTTGTTCTCCACTGTCTCTCCTTCTACCGTATCTCTTGTTCTCCTCTGTCTCTCATTCTACCGTATCTCTTGTTCTCCTCTGTCTCTCCTTCTACCGTATCTCTTGTTCTCCTCTGTCTCTCCTTCTACCGTATCTCTTGTTCTCCTCTGTCTCTCATTCTACCGTATCTCTTGTTCTCCTCTGTCTCTCCTTCTACCGTATCTCTTGTTCTCCTCTGTCTCTCCTTCTACCGTATCTCTTGTTCTCCTCTGTCTCTCCTTCTACCGTATCTCTTGTTCTCCTCTGTCTCTCCTTCTACCGTATCTCTTGTTCTCCTCTGTCTCTCCTTCTACCGTATCTCTTGTTCTCCTCTGTCTCTCCTTCTACTGTATTTCTTGTTCTCCTCTATCGCAAACCTCATACGTCATCCCGTTAATAAAAATCTCAATCTTTCTTCCGTTATCCCTCTTTCTTCTTATCTCTTGTTTCTTTTATCCTTCTCTATCATCTTCCTCATTATCTCATCTGTTTCTTTCACCTCTCCTTTGTCTAGCATCTTTCTATATCTCATTGATTCTCATCACGTTTCTCTCATCACTCTTATCTTCCTCTCTTTAATGTTCAACTTGTCGTCTGTTGTTGCCGCCGCTGTTCTCTCTTCCTCCTTCCAATCCTTTCTCCCCCCTCCCCTTATATCCCCGCCTCTCTCACTCTAACGTTGGATCCTGCTGTCACTAGCCTTGCCTCTGCCCCGACTTCCATGCAGTTGGCTGGTTTGGTAAGCCTTATCGCTCACTGCTTATGAAGCCGACTGCAACAGCCATCCGCCATATCAGGTTTACACGGAAAAACAAAACATTGAGAGCCGGTTGTGGCACTGAGTTCTCATAGCGTGAGAAATGATGTCTGTTGTACCTCTCGCTCTCTCTGGTCCTACTCTTAATGTTACATTCACCATACACTAGTATATTACTCTGTATCATTGTTGTCTATATCTCTGTCTCTCGCCCTCTCTCTATATATATATATATATATATATCTCACCCACTCCTGATGCCTCTTGTGACTTTCTCTCTCCTCTCATACCTCTATAGTGTACCTGTATCTTACTGCTGATTTTCTCTCACACGCTCCTGTCAATATCTGTTCTGTGCCTCTGTCTCACCCTCCTATAATTCCCATCTCTCGCCTGTGCCCCTGTCTCACCCTCATATAATTCCCATCTCTCTCCTGTGCCCCTGTCTCACCCTCCTATAATTCCCATCTCTCTCCTGTGCCCCCGTCTCACCCTCCTATAATTCCCGTCTCTCGCCTGTGCCCCTGTCTCACCCTCCTATAATTCTCATCTCTCTCCTGTGCCCCTGTATCACCCTCCTATAATTCCCATCTCTCTCCTGTGCCTCAGTCTCACCCTCCTATAATTCCCATCTCTCTCCTGTGCCTCTGTCTCACCCTCCTATAATTCCCATCTCTCTCCTGTGCCCCTGTCTCACCCTCCTATAATTCCCATCTCTCTCATGTGCCCCCGTCTCACCCTCCTCTAACTTCCATATCACTTCCGTGCCTCCGTCTCACCCTCCTCCTCTAACTTCCATATATCTTCCCTCCCCCCGTCCTTATCTTTCTTTATAGCAAGCATCTCAACCGCTCTTTCCCTCCCTGTCAATTTCTCTGTCTTATATATACACACTATTGCGACTTACGAAGATATAGGCTTAAAATGACGTCATCTCGTGTACGAGGGCAAAAAATGTCTGCATAACTGGACACATTTGGATATTCGCACATAACTGTACTAACAATGCGCAGTATTCATCGCCACCAAGACACAAACACTGAATCACGAGAGAGGAATGACAATTAAACAAGCATTTAAACACATCTGGCAATGAGAAGACAGACAATACTAGCAAAGAATGAATCAAGATAAGAACTCCAAACTGTTAGAGCTCTTAAAAACAGCAAGCAAAGAAACTTGGCTGAACGTATGAGCCCTGTGAACCACGGGACACGCCTATGGCAAGCCCAATCTCAGTGACAGTATCTGTCAGCTCACAAGCTAGGATCAGAGCACCATTTTCCGGCTAAAAGCCCAGCACATCCCACTTAACAAGCACCTCAACAGAATGAGACCACAACACACTCCTGTGTGCCAGTTGTGTACACACCCATACGAAACCGTGTGTCATCTCTTTGAGTGCTCGTCGCTCAACAATGTTAGGAAAATGCTTCTTCCTCCGAGCCCAGATACACGTATAGTACTAAACAACTAACAACACGTGCAAATACAATTTCATGGCATTGGGCGGAAGGTCGAAAGTCCGGTTGCTGCTGGATCCAAAACAACAATCATCCGAAATATCCAACCTTCTTCTCCAATCAATTGATGCTTTACTTGTAGTCCGCTGAGGTTCACTGGGACTGTGCGTTTCAGGTCTTCGCCGGTCCCCCACACCTTGTCGAGCATCGTGGCTTCCCCGGACCAGACTGGCTCTCTTTGGTCTGTAAGTGGGGCAGTCCTGCAAAATGTTCTGGTGAAATATCCTACCGAACATAACAGACAATTCGACATACCGGGAGAGGTCGCACCCAAAATGTTCTGGTGAAATATCCTACCGAACATAACAGACAATTCGACATACCGGGAGAGGGTCGCACCCAAAATGTTCTGGTGAAATATCCTACCGAACATAACAGACAATTCGACATACCGGGAGAGGTCGCACCCAAAATGTTCTGGTGAAATATCCTACCGAACATAACAGACAATTCGACATACCGGGAGAAGTCGCACCCAAAATGGCTTCATAGGTTCTGGTATTTTCCTAAAAAATGGAATTCACTCCACTCCGGGCATACCCATAGGTGCTGTCCCTCTCAGTAAGTGGCGAAAGGTGTGGACACTGATGGTTGATGCAGCTGGTTGGTTTAATACGCTTCTGGTCCGTCCTCATTGCGGCCCAGTCCGCTCAAACCTCGTTCTAAATCAAAGATCTGTAGTCTGTGAATTGTTAATTCATCTATTGCGGTGTCATCATCTTCTTCTTCTTCTTCATCGTACGCAGTCAGACAGCAACCATTATTTTTTCGAAAAAAGCAGCGGTCATCCTGAGGCTGTCGACACTGCTATAGAGCTTGTCTAGTCTTGCCACTGGTGATGGCCACATCTGCTCTCTCTGATCCTCGAATGTTGGGCAGTTTTGCAGCAACTGTTCAGCGGTCATTTTTCCGGTACCACACGGGCATTCGTCAGTGCCACCTATCTTCAATTTGTTGAATAGGTGGTACCTCAGTCTATTGTGACCTGTGCGAAGTCTGAAGACCACGACCTGCTCTTTTCTGTTCAACTGGTAATAGGCATCATTTTTTGTGTAGCCAGTATGTTCTGTTTCCAATTTGGCCATGTATCTAGCTCTAATAAGCCTTTTTGACTCTTCGTATGTCATACTAGTATCGGTGTCATCATCTAACAGGCGGCCATTGACATACTTCAAAATGTCGCTCTATCCATTTATAGTGTACCCGTAATTAGTGCTTGTGAACCCAGGACGTCAGCTCTTTCATTGCCCTGAACCCCAGGACAGTATATACAGGCCCGTGCAGTTTTGATGCCTCTTCAGCTGCCATTCAGCCAGCCCTTCTGCACCTTCCCAAGTAAGGATTGGGAGTCTGACACGATGACTGCCCCTGTTAAAGAGGTTCTCCATCTCAGACCTGCAACCACAGCTTCTATCTCCATTCTTGTGCTAGCGGTTCTGTTCTGTATGCCCCGCGCTGCTTAGCGACGCCCAACCCTCTCACTAGCAGAGAAGCGTCAACCAGTAGCCCCGATACATCTGTATATATGAGGGCGTTACTATACTGCATGTTATCGTTGTTGTTACGGATCCAGCAGCATCCGGGCTCTCGCCCTTGGACCCAAATGCCGTGTAATGGTATCTGCACGTGTTTATCAGCTGTTGTCTAGTGCCATACAAAAGTGTTCCATGTATCTGGTCACGGAGGAGGAAGCATTTTCCTAAAATCATCGAGCGCTGAGCACTCAATTATACGATGACCAACGGTTTCATATGGGTGTGTACACAACTGGCACTCAGTATGTTGTGGTTGGATTCTGTTCAGGTGTTTGTTTAGTGGGATGTGTTGGGTTCTGTTCATGTGATTAGTGGCATGTGTTGGGTTCTGTTCAGGTGTTTAGTGGGCTGTGTTGGGTTCTGTTCAGGTGTTTAGTGGGATGTGTTGGGTTCTGTTCAGGTGATTAGTGGCATGTGTTGGGTTCTGTTCAGGTGTTTAGTGGGCTGTGTTGGGTTCTGTTCAGGTGATTAGTGGCATGTGTTGGGTTCTGTTCAGGTGTTTCTTTAGTGGGATGAGTTGGGTTCTGTTCAGGTGTTTAGTGGGCTGTGTTGGGTTCTGTTCAGGTGTTTAGTGGGCTGTGTTGGGTTCTGTTCAGGTGATTAGTGGCATGTGTTGGGTTCTGTTCAGGTGTTTGTTTAGTGGGATGAGTTAGGTTCTGTTCAGGTGTTTAGTGGGCTGTGTTGGGTTCTGTTCAGGTGTTTAGTGGGCTGTGTTGGGCTCTCAGTCGCATGGTATCATCTATTAACTGGTTTTCCTCGAGCTCTGTTCTCTAGTTGCACCACTCTCTGGATTCCCTACTTTCTATATTATGGAGAAGAAGGCTAACTAAAGTGCGAGCCCTCTGGCTGATGTGCGTTTGAGACCACTGCTTTTAACCATCCTACTACCTACGACCCCGTGTCTCATCTGCCTCCACCAATGTATCTGGCTATCCCCTCACTCTTGTTCTCCCAGCAGAGGTGTCAGTCTTTAACACTTGCCTGATACAACACACGTGACTGGTGGCAGTAAACTGCTGCCTGTCTGTGCGATACGTGGCCTCGCCGCGTCTAACGCCACGACCCAGACGAGAACACGGGTGTAGCCTTCACGAGCGAGCAGCACGCTCCTGCACGGATCACAAGGTTACACACGTGCCGTGGGCCTCAAAGGTCACCACAGGTAAACAAAGGTAGAAGCCCAGCACGAGAAGGTAGATAAATAAATCGCGCGAGGTGTGTAGTCACGTGATCACAACAAACGGAAAGAAGAAACTCAATGAATATAAAACCGGAGATATTCAACAAATGATATAGTGTTCCCCCCTTCTGCTTGCCTAGAACTAGTGTCTTGTCCCTGTATCGTAAAACTACATAGATTGTACATGGACGCGCTTCGACCAACGGATGTAAAAGCATAACAGGCAATAAGAAACACGTTTCTTGCAGCTGGTATAATCATACGTTTTGCATCAGTGTTTCTCAGAATTCACAAGTAGTCCTCTAGAAATCCGTCGATATTCAATACACTACATGGAGCTGATATTATTTATATCACCTGGTAGGGGACGGCGTGGCCTAGTGGTTAAGTGACACGGCTCACAACCAGAAGGTGCTGGGTTCGATCCCCATCACAGCACCGGCTGTTACCCCGGGGAAGCAAACCCTTATAAAATGCAGGAGGAAGCAGGCCCTTACATAAAATGCATGCTGAAGTCGGATGCACTGGGCCGACAGGTGCAAAATAAAAACACAGCGCAACGCACACCGCCTTGGGGATTAGAGAAATAAGGCGAACGCAAAAAAAACAAAAAAAATATCACCTGGTTACCAAGAAAACGAATATTCACTATCTACGCTATATCGTATATGGGGGTATATGTCTAGAGCTTTCTCTTAAAGACAGAGCGATACTCTAAACTTGATCAACTTGTGGCCTGTGAAAGTTGGAATATGCACTACTAAGTGTCCAAGAGGGGTTAGACCACACACCATGTCCTTACCACAATGTACAACAATTGCCAATTCTGTTCTCTGGATCACTAACTGTCTCAGCCACCACACGGATATCGGCTGTACTGTGACATGTCTCTCTCTCTCTCTGCGTGTGTTATATGCCTTTCATGCGCAACCATCGACGCATCCTCGGTGATTTGATCGTGTCCATAAGGTCGAGATCTCTTTCCTAAAAACTCGACTCTCTTGTCCGCCTCTTGTCTGCGTTTGATCACGTGGTTCGACTGGACCAGAAAGGTCTGGCTCACCAGATAATGATCACGTCAGCTTTGTGTAACGACGATCTCCCATCGGCCGGTAGGAGGCATAGGAGGGGGCACCCCGTTCTACATGGCTCCGATAGATACCAGTCTCTCTTCAGCACTGGCCGAGGTTTGCCTACATGCCCTGGACATCATAGTGGACGATCGACGTACGGGCCTTAGATGCCTAGGCGAACATTATATATATATATATTTCGATATAACCTCTTACAAAGTTTATGCACTTATCCCAGCGTTTAAGTAATGCTTGATAAGCTTCAGCATATAAATATTTGTCAGTATCTCTGAACCAATCCAGGACGGCCTGTTTCATTTCGTCATCAGTGCTGAAATGATGACCTCTCAGGTGGTGATTGCTTATGCTCCGGCTGCTTGGATGCTCGTTTCGATTCAGTTGTATAATGATGCGACCAGGTTTCGTCACATGTAATGAAGCGATCCAAAAAGTCTTGCCCTTCCATGTCAAAACGTTCCTTGAATTCAGTGCAGGCTTGAACTCTTCCCTGCTGGTCAAAAGCGGAAAGCTGGCTTGGCACCCAACGTACACTAACCTTCTGAAAATGCAAATGTTCATGAATAAAAGTGTTCACTGTACCCAGAGAAAGACTTGCCTCTTGTGCAATTTTGCGACAGGTTATGCGTGGATTTTCCAGAATACGGCGTTCCACAATCTGAACATTCACAGGAATGACTTGTGGGTTGAGAGCCAACACGACCAGGCTCATAACTCACGGATGTACGGCCTTCTCTAAAACGTTTACACCATTCAAATGTCTTACTGCGGCTGAGTGTCTCATCACCGTATTGTGATTGGCGGCTGAGTGTCTCATCACCGTATTGTGTTTGGCGGCTGAGTGTCTCATCACCGTATTGTGATTGGCGGCTGAGTGTCTCATCACCGTATTGTGATTGGCAGCTGAGTGTCTCATCACCGTATTGTGATTGGCGGCTGAGTGTCTATCACCGTATTGTGATTGGCGGCTGAGTGTCTCATCACCGTATTGTGATTGGCGGCTGAGTGTGTCATCACCGTATTGTGATTGGCGGCTGAGTGTCTCATCACCGTATTGTGATTGGCGGCTGAGTGTCTCATCACCGTATTGTGATTGGCAGCTGAGTGTCTCATCACCGTATTGTGATTGGCGGCTGAGTGTCTCATCACCGTATTGTGATTGGCGGCTAAGTGTCTCATCACCGTATTGTGATTGGCGGCTGAGTGTCTCATCACCGTATTGTGATTGGCGGCTGAGTGTCTCATCACCGTATTGTGATTGGCGGCTGAGTGTCTCATCACCGTATTGTGATTGGCGGCTGAGTGTCTATCACCGTATTGTGATTGGCGGCTGAGTGTCTATCTCCGTATTGTGATTGGCGGCTGAGTGTCTATCTCCGTATTGTGATTGGCGGCTGAGTGTCTATCTCCGTATTGTGATTGAAGTCTTCTGTCAATTTACCGCAGGTTTCACGCCTTCTTTCACAAGAAACTTCATCACAACACGCTGTTCCATGCAAGCACTGATAGTGTTGTCCGCCGTTATTATTTATCTATCACGTGACTGGCACATGACACATGGGTCATCTAGCAGTAATAGGACACAAGTGCCCCTAACTAATGATAGTAGTTCCAGCACGCTATAACCCATTCAGGTGGAACTAGAACGTCCCTCATATATATATATTCTCCAGCATTACTAACAGACCAATGTGATGTTTTTCGTCTATCACTTTCTGCTCTTGGCTTGTGCTAATCCCTGTCTTCACCTGTACTTTCTGCTCTTGGCTTGTGCTAATCCCTGTCTTCACCTGTACTTTCTGCTCTTTGCTTGTGCTAATCCCTGTCTTCACCTGCACTTTCTGCTCTTGGCTTGTGCTAATCCCTGTCTTCACCTGTACTTTCTGCTCTTTGCTTGTGCTAATCCCTGTCTTCACCTGTACTTTCTGCTCTTGGCTTGTGCTAATCCCTGTCTTCACCTGTACTTTCTGCTCTTTGCTTGTGCTAATCCCTGTCTTCACCTGCACTTTCTGCTCTTGGCTTGTGCTAATCCCTGTCTTCACCTGCACTTTCTGCTCTTGGCTTGTGCTAATCCCTGTCTTCACCTGTACTTTCTGCTCTTGGCTTGTGCTAATCCCTGTCTTCACCTGTACTTTCTGCTCTTGGCTTGTGCTAATCCCTGTCTTCACTTGTACTTTCTGCTCTTTGCTTGTGCTAATCCCTGTCTTCACCTGCACTTTCTGCTCTTGGCTTGTGCTAATCCCTGTCTTCACCTGCACTTTCTGCTCTTGGCTTGTGCTAATCCCTGTCTTCACCTGTACTTTCTGCTCTTTGCTTGTGCTAATCCCTGTCTTCACCTGCACTTTCTGCTCTTGGCTTGTGCTAATCCCTGTCTTCACCTGTTCCGCCGCTCCCTTCATTGTTTCTCTAATTCTCTGGTGTTTCCAGTCCTTGGCTGCAAGTCGCTTCCATTGGCCCTGCTCATGTTGCTCTCTGATATTCACCCTAAAGCAATGGTACACGTTCTGACTCCCGATATCAGCTGGCTGTAGTCTACCAAGCTGTTGAAAAGAGAACTGACCACATAATTAGCGAGGCCTAGTGTATGTAACACTTCATCACCAACAGCGGTGTCTGCTATGGGTTTACCGTTATTTAATATTTCTCTCCCTCCACAGTCCTTGCCTTAATGGTATACACACGCGTGTCAACTCGCACAGTACAGCCGCTTCAAACCACACAGTTATGTCACAGCTGTCGTTGAAAACACCCCCCCCCCACCCCCCTCCTCTCTCTCTTTTCTTCCCCCCCTCCTCTCTCTCTTTTCTTCCCCTCCCCCTCTCTATATTTTTACATTCTTTTCCTAGCTATTACCAAACGTTTGATTTATCCTTCCGATATTTATTTTTTTTATAGTGTGTAAGGCAATGACCCAGTAATATATCGTGTCTCGTCTGGGATTGGCACGAGGGATCTGTGCATTTATGGCACAGGTACAATGCCAGACGATCACTTGTTGCAAACCTGCCCAGCATTCGCTGGTGATAGAGGAGACACAGGTCCCCATCTCTGCATGAGAATCTGTACGGCAATATCAGGGGCCTTTAGCTGACTGCTGTCTTTGTTAGAGTCACTGCTGTGACTGCCTGATGACACAACATGATCTGTAGAGAAGACACCCATCACTGATTTCTCTCTCTCTCTCTCTCTCTTTCTTTATATATATATACGAGGCCGCTTCAAATAAAAATATTAAAAGTGGGATATAAATTGGAAAAAATCATGCCTTTTTATTGTAACTTGTTAATATGGTTGCTAAGGATGTCAAGAGTGCACACGAACAGAACAACACGACATCATAATGGCAGATAAAAGATTGCGGCCCCACTGTTGACATTGACCAAAAAGGATCAGCGTGCTGTTATCCGTTTTGTTGTAGAAGCGATAGTGTGAATCCTATAGAAAGTCATCAGCGAATAAAAGTTCAATATAGTGATGCATGCCTTTTACTGCAATTGTATGAGTGGAGTAGGAAGTTCCAAAATAGAATGAGTTCTGTGACAGGCTGTTCACGTCCGGGTCAGGCACATCGAGAAGTGCCCCAGAGTATATTACAGTCGTTGGCCGCCTTGTAAAGGAAAATCGCAGATTGAGTGTGTATGAAATTGAATCCAGAATTGAAACAGCGACACGCTGACAGTAAAGTCAAGATCCCGTCAATGCCACGCGGCGCATAGAAAGTATGGTGCAAGCCCAAATTATTTTGTAACCCACGGCACTAAGTGGACGATGTGGTCAGCATCGCGCCGGCCGCTTATACTTCCCGGACTGAATCGGTACCCATGGGTAGACCCGGGAGCCGTTGCGGTCTGAAAAAAACATTTTTCACCTCAACTGGGGAATGAACCAAGGACCACTCATGCGACGCCAGCGCACTAACTAACCGCTTCGCTACGCGGCTGCCCTAACATGCTCATGCCTGTCAGGAACTTTTGCAATTCCTAGAAACAGAAGGTGATGGTTTCCTAGCAAGAATTGTTGCTGGAGATGAAACCCGGGAAACCTACAATGGGCATGAAACGAAGAGAGTCAGCAAGGAATGGCGCCATCATACCGCACCAAAACCGAAGACGTTTCGCACACAGAAATCTGGAGGGAAACCTATGCTGGCTCTTTTTTGGGATGTACGAGGCATTATTTGAGTAATTTGGAGCACTACATGTTCATGGGGAACACTGTCACCAGTACCACGTATACAGATCTTCTCAGGAATCATCTTCACCCACAATCACATCCAAACGGCGTGGACTTCTCAGTAAAGGTGTCATTTTGAAACAGGACAATGGTCGACCCTAAAATGCCCATTCGACGACTGAAACCATCGAGGACCTCTAGTTTGTGTCTACCACATCTGCCGCACTCATGAGACCTAGCCCCAAGTGATTTCCACGTCTTTGGACGACTAAAAGAGGCATTGGAATGACTTTCAGGTCCGATGAAGAGGTCTAGCAGGTGGTACATGAGTGGGTACTCGCGCGACCAAGAGAGTTTTTTTCTCTCCTACTGGAATCAGTGCACTTTATAGGCGATGGGGGACTTGTATAGAACCGAAATGGGGACTACGTTGAAAAATGATACATTAGTGTTCACTTTCTTTTCAGAATAAATTTACAAACAAAATATATTTCAGGTTTTCATTTGAAGGCGGCCCCTCTCCCCACCCCCTCTCTCTCTCTCACGTGTATATCCTATATTTATTTATATATATATATATATATATATATATATATATATATATATATATATATATATATATATATAGCTTGCATTCCAACCAGGAAGTTGGGGGGGGGGGGGGAGAAATAAGTTTTGGACAGAATGATGCCATCTGGGAACCATTGTCCAAGTAGCGCTGTATACACTTTCATACCTCATACCCTCGACGTATCATGATGTTAAAACACTTGTTTGAAGGAAGTCATACTTCTGATGACCAGAATACCCGCAGTTGATGCGTGATGATTAGATTTTTCTATCCTATTATTGCTGATTGATCCATTTCAGTATAACCATCTAAAAGAGGGTCATTGTTGGCTTTGAGTACGCCCCCAATCCGTATATAATGTACTCACTGCATGCTTGTCCATCGAGGATACCAGTTCTTTTATTGTCTTGAATGCTTGAATGGTACCATAACCTGGTCAGGTGCACACAAACGTCATGGCTGACCTGAGGCCTGTCTCTCATGTAGCATGTCCTTTGTAGAACGTCGCTCCCATCACAGTCTGTCTGAAAGAAACTCGTTCCCTTGCCAAAACTCCAGCTTCCGCATCTGTCATACTCAAGCACTCCTGGATATCTTAGTGCCATCGTCTTCTTGGTCTACCCCTTCCTCTTTTGCCTGAATGTCTGCCAAATGCAGTAGCCATTATTCTGAGCCTGTCGAAGAATATGCATAACAGCTGTCATGTTTAATGCTGCCTCAGATAGTCATGTTTAATGTTTGCTGCCTCAGATAGTCATGTTTAGTGTTTTCTGCCTCAGATAGTCATGTTTAGTGTTAGTTGCCTCAGATAGTCATGTTTAATGTTTGCTGCCTCAGATAGTCATGTTTAATGCTGCCTCAGATAGTCATGTTTAGTGTTAGCTGACTCAGATAGTCATATTTAATGTTTGCTGCCTCAGATAGTCATGTTTAATGTTTGCTGCCTCAGATAGTCATGTTTAATGCTGCCTCAGATAGTCATGTTTAATGTTTGCTGCCTCAGATAGTCATGTTTAATGCTGCCTCAGATAGTCATGTTTAATGTTTGCTGCCTCAGATAGTCATGTTTAATGTTTGCTGCCTCAGATAGTCATGTTTAATGTTTGCTGCCTCAGATAGTCATGTTTAATGCTGCCTCAGATAGTCATGTTTAATGTTTGCTGCCTCAGATAGTCATGTTTAATGTTTGCTGCCTCAGATAGTCATGTTTAATGCTGCCTCAGATAGTCATGTTTAATGTTTGCTGCCTCAGATAGTCATGTTTAATGCTGCCTCAGATAGTCATGTTTAATGTTTGCTGCCTCAGATAGTCATGTTTAATGTTTGCTGCCTCAGATAGTCATGTTTAATGTTTGCTGTCTCAGATAGTCATGTTTAATGTTTGCTGCCTCAGATAGTCATGTTTAATGCTCCCTCAGATAGTCATGTTTAATGTTTGCTGCCTCAGATAGTCATGTTTAATGCTGCCTCAGATAGTCATGTTTAATGCTGCCTCAGATAGTCATGTTTAATGTTTTCTGCATCAGATAGTCATGTTTAATGTTTGCTGCCTCAGATAGTCATATTTAATGTTGCCTCAGATAGTCATGTTTAATGATGTCTCTAGTAACCATGTTTTATGATGTCTCTAGTAACCATGTTTAATGATGTCTCAGATAACCATGTTTAATGATGTCTCAGCCATGTTAATGATGTCTCAGCCATGTTTAATGATGTCTCTGGTAACCATGTTTAATGATGTCTCTGGTAACCATGTTTAATGATGTCTCAGCCATGTTAATGATGTCTCAGATAACCATGTTAATGATGTCTCAGATTACCATGTTTAATGATGTCTCAGCCATGTTTAATGATGTCTCAGCCATGTTTAATGATGTCTCTGGTAACCATGTTTAATGATGTCTCTGGTAACCATGTTTAATGATGTCACAGATAACCATGTTAAATGATGTCTCAGATAACCATGTTTAATGATGTCTCAGATAACCATGTTTAATGATGTCTCAGCCATGTTTAATGAGCCATGTTTAAGGATGTCTCTGGTAACCATGTTTAATGATGTCTCAGATAACCATGTTTAATGATGTCTCAGATAACCATGTTTAATGATGTCTCTGGTAACCATGTTTAATGATGTCAGATAACCATGTTTAATGATGTCTAAAATAGCCATGTGGTGTGAAATATGCGTGGTTATTTTAGAGCAAATTGTAGAAGGTTTCTATTTTACTTAATTAATGAGATTGCTAACTTCGTTCACCACCTTCCTCTGTCATCTTTTATTACATGGCTGGAAGGTTGTGGTGGGCCTATTCTTTCTACCCCGGGGTCACACCTGGGTGCTTTATAACAGTAGTTTAGGGGACGGCGGACCTGGTGGTTATGTGGCACGGCTCACAATCCGAAGGTGCTGGATTCAATCTCCATCACAGCACCGGCTGTTACCCCAGGGAAGCAAACCCTTAGAAAAATGCAGGAGGAAGCAGACCCTTACATAAAATGTATGCTGAATTCGGATGCACTGGGCCGACAGGCGCAAAATAAAAACACAGTGCAACGCACACCGCCTTGGAGATTAGAGAAAATAAGGCGAACGAAAAAAAAAAAATAACAATAGTTTTGTCTGAACCATGGCGATAATCTTGCAGTCTGGATATTCTTCAGGTCGGAATGAGCTGATAGCAAGATACATCAAGCTTCGGACAGGCAAGACACGGACTCGCAAGCAAGTATCCAGCCATATACAGGTGCTGGCTCGCAGGAAGGCCAAAGAGATCCAAGCTCAGCTCAAGGTCACAGTGAGTGTTAGTAATCTTTATATTTTTATTTCTTTGAACTAAATTAACCATACCTATAGGTCTGCTTGGAGAGCAGTGTATACTCTGTCACATAGATATAATACATTTATTGTTGTCGGTGTTTGTTCAATCTGGACATTCCTCTGCGTGGCATAGTGATCAAGCTATCTGCCTCGTGAATTCGAGGTGATTTAATACAGGTTTATAAGATAATCAAAGGAAAGGATAAATTAGACTAAAATGTTTTTCAAAATACAACTACCTACAAGAACAAGAGGGCATAGCTACAAATTAACTAAAGAAAGATCTAGATTAGATATAAGGAAATATTTTTGTAGTCAGAGAGTGGTTAATGCTTAGAATGCATTGCCACAGGAAGTAGTGGAGGCAGGAACAATTAATACATTTAAGAATAGATTGGATGCACATAGCTTTTGTAGCAAGGACATTTAAATGAAACTGATTGTATACACTCTGCAGAGTCTTCTAAACCAGTATAAAGACGTTAAGTTAGTTAAGTATTCAGATGGTCAGGGATCTAATTTTAGCTGCGGTGGTTGGTTCATTATGACAATTTTTTCAGGAGATCCCTGGGTTCATCGCTGGGCTATTTAGTTCATACTTTATGTGATGCTCTCGGCAGACGTTCTGCGGAGATAGAGCCATATAGTGAAACCCACAGCGATGAAGTCGAGCCTTCACCTTTAACCTTTGATCTTTTATTCCTCTTAGATCCTTTGTCAATGTCCAGGGAGTGATCCATGACCTGTGATGGCGTCTTTCTTCTTCTTCTTTTTCCGTCACTCCATGTCGTGGAGTGTGAGATCAATATATCATTTGGTTTACCCTAACCAGCATTTAGGGAAACCTGAATCCAGTTATTTGCTTTGGTGTTTTCACAATCAGGTTGCTAGCCTCAAGTACAACCTTCCCCAGTCTATAAAGACATGCTGGTAAGGATACAGGGGCCTATTCTGTTTGTCCTAGACATTGTTAAAGGCAGCAACAAACTCCCTCCACTTCATTCAGTCTGTAGACATTCTTTGTACTTTGTGACATTCTTTGTACTTTGTGACATTCTTTGTACTTTGTGACATTCTTTGTACTTTGTGACATTCTTTGTACTTTGTGACATTCTTTGTACTTTGTGCAAGCATTACATCAAGGTGGTTGCTGTTTCTATAACAAAGCAAAGTTGTTGTTTTTTATTTAACATAGTCAGACGTAGGTAGGTAGACATGCCACTTAATTGACACGTCACACCAATTATCCATGAGTACGATGGGTGGCCAAGTCCAGGCTACATAGAGTGAGAATGACGTCTTTCCAATTTGACCTAGCTGGGAGGTGCTTGGGCAGGACCATGGTGGAGAGGGTCGTTTCCCATCCTAGATGTCCACGGGCTTTTAAGAGCTGGTGGACGGGGATGCCCTCGGCAAGGTGGAACACATGCCTAAATATGGCCAAATGGCTACAATTTTTAGCATGTTGGATGTGATTTTGATGCATGTCTATCCTGATGACTTCGTCACCTAAGACCTGGCCACACCAGTGGATTGAAATAATACTTAACGTCTTTATTCTGGTTTAGAAGACTCTGCAGTCTGTAAAGAACCAGTTTTCTTGTAGGGTGGTTTTTACTAAAACTGCGAGTCCATCTGAATAGACTAAAACGGGGATCAAGATGCTGAGCAGCGCATGAGCTGCAGTGGTCAGCGACCCATAGTTGACTGCTAGCGTCAGGGCCAGCGAACCAGAGCTGCCAAGACCCTTCTACACCTCCACGCGGTGATCCTGGAAAACAAGGCTGCAGCAGATCAGACTGGCTAAGGAGAAGGGATCGAAGAGGGAATACTAACCCGGTACTCAAAAAATGCTTGCTGAAGTCGGATGTGTTGGGTCGAAAGGTGCAAATATCGCAGTGAAGCTGTAAACTACGACACAACGCATTCCGTTCTCTGGACTACATTCTGCTACTTAAGCCCTTTCAGGGTTTGGTAGCGGGAGATTGAGAACGAACGCAGAAGAAGAAGAAGACTAAAGCATTAGAGCTAAGTAGACCCGCAGTCACCTTTTTTCAGGTCAGCGGCCATTAAGCCTACTCTTTTCGATATCCAACTGGCAAGGAATTTTTAACGTGCTCGACACTGAACATGTGAGTCCGATATCATTATCCTGAGATCAGCGGAATTTCCACCATAAGATCCACGCGAAAAAAATCCCGGTCTCCACTGTGATTGAAACACGCAACCTCCGGCACCCTAGGGGGACATCTTATTTCGAGACCACTGAGACCAATATGCATGTTTTCCTGTTGTTGCACATTTATTTGTTGAGTATTTTTTCAACTGTATATTTAATTCGTTATCTTAAATGTATGTGTATTGCTGGATGTCCCCAGACCAACCTCCAGGACCAAGCTGCCAGAGACAAAGCTCTCCAACAGATGGCATCTATGTCATCAGCCCAGATTGTATCTGCCTCTGCCATCCATAACAAAGCTCTAGCTGGATCCCTAGGTGGACTTCCATCTGGCATGGCTGGCGGCCCAATCAGGCCATCATACCCTGGTGCTCCATCGGTGAGTCGGTACTACCATATAGTCTTATTTAACCACTCCTCTTCTAACCTGTGTGGGGAGTATAGAGGTCTTTTTTCATTACACACACAGCGCTCAGCAGAACACCTAAGATCAGTCATTCAGTAGATCTCATCCCACTGCAATATCAAAGACAATGAAGCTGCAGACAGTAGCGGTTTGTGTGGATTTAGAGAAGGCATTTGACAAGGTGTGGAAAGAGGGACTTAAAGTCAAGCTACGAAGAAGTGAAGTTTGTGGGAAAATGTACAGATGGATCAGCCACTACCTCGAAAACAGAACAGCCAGAGTTCAAGTACAAGGGCAGATGAGCAAAAAGGTGACACTGGAGCAGGGAGTACCCCAAGGGGGAGTACTGTTACCCACACTTTTCCTGATGTATATAAACAACATCACAGAGAATATACCAAGAAGAGTCCACAGCTCCATGTTTGCAGATGATCTGGCTATGTGGACCTCTGAAAAAAATCTCACAGTAGCAAACAATCGGATGCAGCAGGCCCTAACATCGTTGGAGGAGTGGGCGAACTCATGGCTGGTCAAAATAAATGAGGAAGAAACAACATGTACGATATTCTCGCTTTCAAATAAACCCCAGAACACCAAAATAAGTCTGAACGGCAAATATCTGCCGCCAAACAACAACCCAAACTACCTGGGAGTCACATTTGATCAGCGCATGACATGTAAAAGTCAGATCGAGAGAAACCGAATGAGAGCCAGTAAATTGCTGGCACAAGCTGGGGAGCAGACGAAAGAATACTAAAGAAACTGTACACCGGAAGAGTGAGACCAGTTCTTGAGTATGGCATTGCGGCATGGACAACAGCAGCAAATACGAACTTTGATAAAATTAGCAAACTTCAAAACCAAGCAATGAGAGTTATAACAGGAGGCATGAAGTTAACGCCAATTGTAGAACTTGAAAAGATTACAAATCTGCAATCCATGACCGACAAGAAACTGCAGAGCCCAGCAGCAAGCAGAGAAACTCAATAGACTGACAGACCATCCAATGCATCAGAGACAAAATAGATTTGGAAATGGGAAACTAAAGCAGAGAAACTTTGCAGAAATAGCCAAAGCAAAGATGAGCGAAGACCCTATGAACACCGTAACAATACCAAAGCCCATCCCTACTGTACGCAAACCAACCTGGAAGCAGCATATCATTCCAGAGGTTGTAGAAAATATACCAGGTATTGGAAACAAGAACAGCCAGACTGGAAAAGAAAGAAGAGACATAATCCTGAGGTACATAACGGAAAACTACCCAAGCATGGACTGGACCCATGCATACACCGACGGTTCTGTAACAAACACAACACAGAACGAAGGGGCAGGGGTATTCGTGAGCCTACCAAAAGGTAGAAAAATAACACTGTCAGTGGCAACTGAAAAATTCTCAAGCAATTTCAGATCATAGGCAGAGGCACTGAGGGCTGCAGTAGAAGCAATGCTCACAGGTGAAAGCAATGAAAGCCAGATAGTCCTGTTTACAGATGCCCTGGCCACTACACAGCACTAAAAAGCCAGAAAAATACTGAACTTAATGATTTAAGAGCAGTACTCTGTCAACTATGCCAGCAGTCCGCACCAAAAAGAGTAGTGGTACAGTGGATTCCATCCCACTGTAACATCCAAGGCAACGAGGAGGCAGACAGACTGGCAAAAGAAGGTGCAAGACTACCACAACCAGATTCTAGTGTGACCTACGAAGAGTCCAAAAGGTTTATTAGGTCCAGATACATGGCCAAATGGGAAACAGAACATACTGGCTACACAAAAAATGATGCCTATTACCAATTGAACAGAAGAGAGCAGGTCGTGGTCTTCGGACTCCGCACAGGCCACAACAGACTGAGGTACCACCTATTCAATAAACTGAAGTTAGGTGGCACTGACGAATGCAGTTGTGGTACCGGGAAAATGACCGCTGAACATCTGCTGCAAAACTCCCCGATATATGAGGACCAGAGAAAGCACATGTGGCCATCACCAGTGGCAACACTAGACAAGCTCTATGGCAGTGTCGACAGCCTCAGGATGGCCGCTGCTTTCTTCGAACAAATACAGGTTGACGTCTGACAGCGTACGAAGAAGTAGAAGATGAAGAAGAAGAAGGATGAGCTTGCCCATAAACTAAATCTGTATACAATGAGGCAAAGATCGTAATTAAAGCCAGCTTCAGGGGAAAATCTGCTGATCAGCCCTCACTTCTACAAATAAAGCTACTATTGTTTAACTAGAGAAGATCGTCACCATCTTCCGACTGAGAAGTGGGCATCCATAGATTCAAGGCAGATGTTTAAAACAAAATGGGGATTATGAGAGATGTCCATATGGGGAACATACCATGTCTGTGGAACACATCCTACAATGTTGCATGCTCACACAGGAAGAGAGAGAAATACAGGCCTCGCAAGACAGATGAGAGACAAAAGCTTTATGAAGATAAAACAGCCATGCAAACAATTATGACTTTTGTAAGAGTAGCCGGGACCTTGATTTGAGGACAGATGCCGAAGATACTTGCAATCCCGTCATGTTAAGTCAAACAGATGATTGACCTGCGTGTACCTTAGAATCATATCCATGTAGCATCTGGGGTAGTTGTCTCGCTGCGGCGACTCAATTTCAACCAGTGTTCGTAAAGCGATCTCAGTCCCGCCAGGCGGAGCGATAGCGCGGGCTTGCGGAAAACGCTCGCCTGCCTTTCCCCGTAGTGCGAATTGGGTGCGGTTTGTGGTAGTGGCTCCTCCACCGAGGTGCGCTAGTCTGGTCCGTATCAGGAAACGTGGTCCGTCCGTGGTGATTTATCTAAGGCTTATAGCAGAGCTCGACAGTACGTCTCGCTGGTGGTCCGACTCTCGCAAAGAGCTTGTGACCGGCAAATGGAAAGCAGGAATCGTTGCCTCGAGGCCCTGCGTTCTCCCTACGGAGAAGAAGGGCCGGCAGGCCAAATTGTGTCTCTAGTCCCAGTGAAATTCGTCGCCGAGGTCGTTGGGATCCGTTCTGCACAGAGCGCTGCCATCCCTCCTCGAGCGAGCCCGGTCGGTCGGTCGTCTGGTGCGTGTGGGAGGCCCCTGTCAGGCGGTCCTAGGTCGACGGAGTGAGGGACGGGTGGAACAAACCGTCCGTCCCGCGAGTCGGTCCCTGCGGCCGTCGTCCCAGCGAGGCTTTTTACACACCCTTCCTCCGCCGACCGGTGTGTGCTGTACGTACGTCTCCGACAGATATCTGGTTGATCCTGCCAGTAGTCATATGCTTGTCTCAAAGATTAAGCCATGCATGTCTAAGTTCACACTGTCTCACGGTGAAACCGCGAATGGCTCATTAAATCAGTCGAGGTTCCTTAGATGACACGATCCTACTTGGATAACTGTGGCAATTCTAGAGCTAATACATGCTTACCAAGCTCCGACCCTCGCGGAAAGAGCGCTTTTATTAGTTCAAAACCAATCGTCGTTTCCCCTCGCGGGGTTGCGGCGTCCCCACTGGTGACTCTGGATAACTTTGTGCTGATCGCATGGCCTCATGTGCCGGCGACGCATCTTTCAAATGTCTGCCCTATCAAATGTCGATGGTACGTGACATGCCTACCATGTTTGTAACGGGTAACGGGGAATCAGGGTTCGATTCCGGAGAGGGAGCATGAGAAACGGCTACCACATCCAAGGAAGGCAGCAGGCGCGCAACTTACCCACTCCCGGCACGGGGAGGTAGTGACGAAAAATAACAATACGGGACTCTTTCGAGGCCCCGTAATTGGAATGAGTACACTTTAAACCCTTTAACGAGGATCTATTGGAGGGCAAGTCTGGTGCCAGCAGCCGCGGTAATTCCAGCTCCAATAGCGTATATTAAAGTTGTTGCAGTTAAAAAGCTCGTAGTTGGATCTCAGGCGCAGGCGGGCGGTCCGGCTCGCGCCGGTTCACTGCCCGTTGTCTCCTGCCCTACCGTCTGCCGGCTCTCTCCCACGGGTGCTCTTCGCTGAGCGTCCTGGGTGGCCGGCGCGTTTACTTTGAAAAAATTAGAGTGTTCAAAGCAGGCCTCGGCTGCCTGAATAATGGTGCATGGAATAATGGAATAGGACCTCGGTTCTATTTTGTTGGTTTTCGGAACTGGAGGTAATGATTAACAGGGACAAACGGGGGCATTCGTATTGCGGCGTTAGAGGTGAAATTCTTGGATCGCCGCAAGACGAGCTACTGCGAAAGCATTTGTCAAGAATGTTTTCATTAATCAAGAACGAAAGTCAGAGGCGCGAAGACGATCAGATACCGTCGTAGTTCTGACCATAAACGATGCCGACTAGCGATCCGCAGGAGTTGCTTCGATGACTCTGCGGGCAGCTTCCGGGAAACCAAAGTGTTTGGGTTCCGGGGGAAGTATGGTTGCAAAGCTGAAACTTAAAGGAATTGACGGAAGGGCACCACCAGGAGTGGAGCCTGCGGCTTAATTTGACTCAACACGGCCAACACTGAAATGATTGACATGCCGAGACCATTCTTCTGGGGTCTAATATGGAACTGGTGCTGGACTTAGACCCCCAGAAATCTGGGGTTATGTCCCTGTGGCTCGGTTCTGTCTGCATCCAGTGTGTGATAAAGGAATTGACGGAAGAGCACTATCAGGAGTGGAGCCTGAGACCTAAGTTAACTTACCACGCCAATACTGCAGAATGACTATCAAAAAGTACACCTTCGCGGGGTCTAATAGAGAACATGTGCTGGAATTAGACCCTCGAAAATTTTGGGGCTACCCTCTAAGAAACTTGATTGTCTCGCTAAGGGAATTGACGGAAGGGCACCACCAGGTGTGGAATCTGCGGCTTAATTTGACTGAACACGCCAACACTGTAGAAAAACTGACAAATCGAGAGCACTGCCGTTTGGGTCTAATAATGAACGTACGCTGGTATTAGACTCACGGATGACAAGTCAGCTCCCAAACACTCAAATGAAAGAACGCTACGGAAATCGTGTCTTAACTCTGCAGAAACCGCAGATTTCAAATACCTGGTCATTGACAAACAAAAGCCCTCAATAAATTCGTCTGACCAAATAGTGAACGGGTGCTGGAAATAGATCATCTGAAGACAGGTCAGTTTTACCCTACAAATGACAGGGCGTTGCTACGGAAAACCAGCTCAAATCGAGAGGAGCCGCAGACACTTTGGTTCACGTACCAGGCTGATAAGCCAAGGGCGCGAGGCTACCATGTGGGGGATTACGGCCGAACCCTTGTAAGCCGCAATCCCGCCCAAAATCTCAGCACCACTGCAATGGGAGGCTCCTACATGCTCGGGACCTGGGGCTTGCGCCCCAGCCCTATCAGGTAGAGCCACAGTAAGAGGTCCTTGCCGCCCGCAAATCAAAGCGGGCGGACAAACTGCTTGATACTCACCCTATACGGCGATGGGGTGCGAAAAACACCAACCAAAGACTTAGAACCTGGTCGGGGTGTCGAAAACAGTAGAGCAGCCACCACACTGTGAACTGTCAAGACTCAACCACTGACCATGAGAGTTGTCCGCACACCAGGCGATCAACATCTCTGTGACATTACCAGGCTTGTCCTCTGGCTAAATGCACTCCGGTTACGATATCTACCTCTGTACGTTATCAGCCATAACTATCATTCATGCTGGACGCAGAAGAGATGCAGACCAGCGGACATTGCACACCTGCCCCACTGTGTCAACACCCCAGGTGGCGGGGAATGCTAGGCGTACCATCCCTGCATAGAAGCCAAGAAAATAAAGGGAAAAAGAGATACCCCACTCACATGCAAATGCTACGTTTCTGGCAGGACGTGACGATCCTGGGATACAGACACACTGGACTGCCTCTCTTCCGGGTAAACCAGTCCATCTCATATATCACATACCATCATTGCACCCTATAGACACGAGTAGTGAAGACTCGATAGTCTGGAAAGACAACTTCCATAGGAGAGAAAACTCTGATCGTAAACAACTGCTGCCTTGCAGATAGGCTGGGGACAGCCAAAGGCTAAGGAGGGCATCCCTACAGAAACGCCTGTTGAAATCGGATGCACGGGGCCGCAAGCCTAACAAAACAGTGCAACGTAAATCACAGTATGATGGCAGCACAACCTATTCGAAAAACGTATGGCGCTCATCCTGAGGAGACCCGCCAGGCAGCGATAGCGCCGGGCCTCACGCCTCGAAGGGGCCCACCCTTGACTACTGGTGGTCACCCACCCATGTGTCGTGGAGTCAAGGCACATGGCTATGGGGTAACGTCTATTGGCCAAAACTTCAAGACCCTCAGAATACTACAGTGGAATGCGGAGGGAGTCATTAACAAAAAACTTTCCCTAACACACCACCTGCATGAAGGTAAGATTGACGTGGCATGTATCCAGGAAACGCACCTCAACAATAACCATAAATTCTCAATCAGAGGATACCAGACCTTCCGTCTAGATAGAGAAGGTCACAAAGGAGGGGTCCTGATACTGACCAGAAACAGCATACCGAGTAGCGCGGTACCTGTCAATCACACCGGACAAGCAGAAATTGTAGGAGTTGACATAATGGCTCTAGAGACGAAACTCCGCATTTTCAATCTGTACGGACCACCAAACAGAGACCTATCGCTCTCGAGTATGGAGGTCAGAGACTCCAACTGCATAGTAGTTGGAGATTTCAACAGCCACTCGGAGAGATGGGGATACTCTGACACAGACAGTAGAGGTGACGAAGTGGAAGATTGGGAGATAGATGCAAATCTCTCCCTAATCAATAGGCCGGAGGATAGCCCTAGCTTCTATTCAAGAACATGGCATACCACCTCGACTCCAGATTTGGCCTTCTCCACACAGGACATACACTATAAAATAGACCGCCAGGTGCTAAACCAACTGGCAGGTAGCGACCACAGGCCGATCAGGCTAACCATTGACATGGAAGTAGGCCCACAGGAAACAAAACCGCTCCCACGTTGGAATTACAAACGAGCCGACTGGGACAGATTTGCAATCCTGACAGATGGGCTGTGTGAAACCATCAACACACGAAACACCAAAATGAAGCCCATGGTAGAGAGCCTAAGCAAGGCAATAATGCAAGCCGCCACTGAAACCATCCCAAGAGGAGCTAGGAAAAACTATAAGCCCTACTGGAATGATGAGTTACAGAAAGTGGAAGATGCAGTAACTAATGCGAGGAACATGGCAGAACGAGAAAAATCCGTGGAGGCAAACATCGCCCTCAAAGCCGCCGCGGCGAAGTACAAACACACTCTCAAGCAAACAGCAAGAGAAAGTTGGAAAAATAAAACGGAAAGTTTAAACCTGGACAAAGAAGGGAACAAGCTATGGAAGCTAGTCAGAGCCATGAACGACGAAACCCCGTCAAATAAACAAATTACTATCAAGCAAGGCGAGAACTTGATCACAGGTAAGAAAGCCGCAAACGCCTTTGTCGATCACTATGCCAGAGCAAACCACATCGAGGTCCCTGCAGATAAGCATACAGACATTAGCGAAGAGCTAAAGGGGCACGAAAACATAAATACGGCTCCTGAAGAGCACATGATGGCCAAACTAACAATGCGCGAAATGGAAGAGGCTATGAGAACACTAAAGAGAAGGAAATCTCCCGGAAAAGACGGGATAACAAACGAAATGCTGATGGGGCTGGGCCAAACAGCGAAGGAAAAACTACTATCAGTCCTGAACCAAAGCTGGAAAAGGGGTATTGTACCCCAGGCATGGAAAGATGCAATACTGGTACCAGTACCAAAAACAGGAAAGGACAAAACAGATCCGAATGGATACAGGCCCATAAGCCTACTGAGCTGTGTCGGCAAGCTGATGGAACGGATGATAAACACCAGACTGATGTGGCATCTGGAAGAAAAACGAATACTAATTCCACAGCAAGCCGGCTTTAGACAGCACAGATCCACTGAGGACCAGGTCATCCTCATAGCCCAGGAGATAGAAGATGCCTACCAGGCACAGAAACACACAGTAGCTGTTTGGGTGGATCTGGAAAAGGCATTTGACAAAGTCTGGAAGGATGGACTTAGAGTCAAGCTAAGAAGAAGTGATGTTTGTGGGAAGATGTACAAGTGGATCAACCACTACCTCAAACAAAGAACGGCCAGAGTCCAAGTACAAGGGCAGATGAGCAAAAAGGTGACACTCGAGCAGGGAGTACCCCAAGGGGGAGTACTGTCACCCACACTCTTCCTGGTATATATAAACGATATTACAGAGAATATACCAAGAAGAGTCCATAGCTCAATGTTTGCAGACGATCTGGCTATGTGGACCTCTGAAAAGAATCTCACCATAGCAAGAAATCGGATGCAAACGGCCCTAACATCGCTGGAAGAGTGGGCGAACTCATGGCTGGTCAAAATAAACGAGGAGAAAACCACGTGCACAATATTCTCGCTCTCATTAAAACCCCAAAGTACCAAATTAAGCCTAAATGGCAAAATCCTGCAGCCAAACGACAACCCAACCTATCTGGGAGTCACATTTGATCGGCGCATGACATGGAAAAGTCAGATTGAGAGAAACCGAATGAAAGCCAGAGAAAGAATGGCGATCATGAGGAAACTTGCTGGCACAAGCTGGGGAGCAGACGAAGGCATACTAAAGAAACTGTACACTGGAAGAGTGAGACCAGTTCTCGAGTATGGCATCGCGGCATGGACAACAGCAGCGAAGGCGAACTTCGATAAAGTTAACAAACTTCAAAACCAAGCTATGAGAATCATAACTGGTGGAATGAAGTCAACGCCAATTGTAGAACTTGAAAAGATTACAAAACTGCAATCCATGACCGACAGAAGAGACTGCAGAGCCCAGCTGCAGTCAGAGAAACTCCGAAGACTGACGGACCATCCAATGTACCAGAGGCTAAACAATTTGGGAACTGGGAAACTAAAGCGGAGAAACTTTGCAGAAATAGCCAAAGCAAAGATGCACGAAGATCCCATAAACGCACTAACAACACCAAAACCCATCACTACTGTACGAAAACCTACTTGGAGGCAGGATATATTTCCAGAGGTGGTAGAAAATATACCAGGTATTGCAAACAAAAACTGCCAGACCGAAAAAGAAAGGAGAGACACTACCTTAAGCTTCATAACGAAAAGCTACCCAAGCGTGGACTGGACCCATGCATACACCGACGGTTCTGTAACAAACACTACACAGAACGGAGGGGCAGGAGCATTCCTGAACCTACCAAATGGCAGAAAAATAACACTGTCATTCGCTACTGGTAAGTACACGAGCAATTTCAGAGCAGAGGCAGAGGCACTGAGGGCGGCAGTGGAAGAAATGGTAACACACAGTGAAAATGAGAGCCATATAGTCCTGCTGACAGATGCTCTCGAAGTAGTCACAGCGCTAAAAAGCCAGAAAAACACTGAGCTTAATGACTTAAGAGCAGCACTCTGCAAACTGTGCCAACAGTCCGCACCAAAAAGGGTAGTGGTACAGTGGGTTCCGTCACACTGCAACATCCAAGGCAACGAGGAAGCAGACAGACTGGCAAAAGAAGGTGCAAGGCTACCACAAATAGATACCAGAATGACGTACGAAGAGTCAAAACGGCTTATCAAAGCCAGGTACATGTCCAAATGGGAAACCGAACATACTGGTTACACCAAAAACGATGCCTATTACCAGTTGAACCGAAGAGAGCAGGTCGTTGTCTTCAGACTTCGCACTGGCCACAACAGACTGAGGTACCACCTCTTCAACAAATTGAAGATAGGGTGTACCGACGAATGCCCGTGCGGTACTGGTAAAATGACCACTGAACATCTGCTGCAGAACTGCCCGACATACGAGGATCAGAGAGAGCAGATGTGGCCATTGCCAGTGGAACTGCAAGACAAGCTCTATGGTAGTGGCGAGAGTCTCAGGATGACCGCCGCTTTTTTCGAGAAAATAATGGTTACTGTCTGACTGTGTACGCAGAAGAAGAAGAAGAAGATATCCATGTAGCAATCCTGACAGATTTATCTGAAACAAAAACACTTTGTACTCTAATAACTCTGGACAGTACACAAATTTCCCTTGAAATGAACAGATTCAAATTTTTTGGGTGGCACAAAAATGACATTCATGTTTGTCATTTGGTTATTGTTTTGGAGAGAAGTAGATTTTGATGTTTAAATGACTCAGTCTGCATTCAGAGTACATAGATAACCATTTTGCAGTGCTGTATTTGCACCCTGGTATTAATCGACGAGTAGGGAATAGCATGGGCTAGTGGTTGACACAACACTGAAGGTGCCAGATTCGTTCCCCATCACAGCACCGTCCGTCACCCCGGGGAAGCAAACAAACCCTTAGAAAATGCATCAGAAAGCAGACCCTTACATAAAATGCATGTCGAAGTTGGATGTATTGGGCAGACAGGCGCAAAATAAAACATAGTGCAATGCACACTTGGGGAATAAGGCGATTGAAAAAAAAAAGGACAAGTCAGTGTGGCTACCGCCTATCTGAACAGCTCTGCGTTGAGTCTGAAACCAGCAGAGGCTTCCACAGAAGACGATCTGCGAATTTACATAATAATAATAATAGTTGTCCATCCCAAACAACGATCAGGACAACATCAGACTATTGCTGCGAAATGTGTCCTCTGATGGCTGTAAAGACCAACCCTGGAACGGCACACCCTGTCACATTCAGGACACACATGCGGGGAGCCGGCTGTGAAATCGTGATTATTATTTTTCTTGTGCAGCGCGCTTTCGCTCAGTCTCTGCGATGGCTGTACTTTCTGTGATCTGAGCACCTTCAATGATACGAGCTCACCGGATATTACGGTCTTGTGCCAGCATTTCCCAGGAGGTGACATTAATATTGAACCTGTGATGGGGATCAAGACGCTGAGCAGCGCATGAGCATCAGTGGTCAGCGACCCATAGCTGACTGCTAGCGTCAAGGCCAGCGAACCAGAGCTGCCAAGACCCTTCTACACCTCCACGCGGTGATCCTGGATAACAGGCTGCAGTAGGGCAGACTGGCTAAGGAGAAGGGATCGAAGAGGGAATGCTAACCCGGTATTTAAAAAATGCTTGCTGAAGTCGGATGTGTTGGACCGAAAGGTGCAAATATCGCAGTCAAGCTGTAAACTACGACACAACGCATTCCGTTCTCTGGACTACATTCTGCTACTTAAGCACTTTCAGGGTTTGGTAGCGGGAGATTGAGAACGAACGCAGAAGAAGAAGAACCTGTGATGTTCCCATCCTGCTGTACGGTACCGAAGACTGGACTATTCTGCAGGGCGATCAGAAATGCATTGAAGCCTACCACATGTAGCTAACGGTGCATCCTTATGATTCATTGTTATGACAGGGCTTCAAGCGACAGGCGTCGAGAGCAGACTCACCATACTTCACAGTCACTGTCTGGCTTATTTGAACATCCAGAATGGGAGGCGACACATTCCGTCATGGTCCTGCAGCCATCTACACTCCACGTGGTTACGTCAAATTGGAAAGATATCCTCATTGCATTCACAGAACTGCCGAGATCATTCTATACCTCCACGCGGTGATCCTGGATAACAGACTGCGGCAGAGCTCATTGGTTAAGGAGAAGATATCGAAGAGGGAAGGCTAATGCATGCTGAAGTCAGATGTGTCGGACCAAAAGTTGTAAATATCGCTAAATTCTGCTACTTGCAAAGCTCTTTTCATGGCTTGGTAGCGGGAGATTGAGAACGTTCAGGGCTTGGTAGCGGGAGATTGAGAACGTTCAGGGCTTGGTAGCGGGAGATTGAGAACGTTCATGGCTTGGTAGCGGGAGATTGAGAACGTTCATGGCTTGGTAGCGGGAGATTGAGAACGTTAATGGCTTGTTAGCGGGAGATTGAGAACGTTCATGGCTTGGTAGCGGGAGATTGAGAACGTTCATGGCTTGGTAGCGGGAGATTGAGAACGTTCATGGCTTGGTAGCGGGAGATTGAGAACGTTCATGGCTTGGTAGCGGGAGATTGAGAACGTTCATGGCTTAGTAGCGGGAGATTGAGAACGTTCATGGCTTGGTAGCGGGAGATTGAGAACGTTCATGGCTTGGTAGCGGGAGATTGAGAACGTTCATGGCTTGGTAGCGGGAGATTGAGAACGAATGACGAAGAAGAATTGCATTGAGCCTGGGACTCAGCTAGTCATTGTGCTTATTGGTGGTTGGTGGGACAGGCCCTTGTTGCCTAAGTGGACTACCTATCTAGCTATCACCAGGTACATCCCTCCTTAGCCACCTTTTATGGTGTGCTTGATAGTTACTAATGGCTCATATTTTCTTTTGTATAACAGACACAAGGGCTTTCACAGGTCTTTCCTTGGGGAGGTGCAGTTGACTTTCACTCTGGAAGCTAACAGACACAAAGCTTTCACAGGTCTTTCCTTGGGGAGGTGCAGTTGACTTTCACTCTGGAAGCTAACAGAAACAAAGCTTTCACAGGTCTTTCCTTGGGGAGGTACAGTTGACTCTCGCTCTGGAAGCTAACAGACACAAAGCTTTCACAGGTCTTTCCTTGGGGAGGTGCAGTTGACTCTTGCTCTGGAAGCTAACAGACACAAAGCTTTCACAGGTCTTTCCTTGGGGAGGTGCAGTTGACTCTTGCTCTGGAAGCTAACAGACACAAAGCTTTCACAGGTCTTTCCTTGGGGAGGTGCAGTTGACTCTCGCTCTGGAAGCTAACAGACACAAAGATTTCACAAGTCTTTCCTTGGGGAGGTGCAGTTGTCTCTCGCTCTGGAAGCTAACAGACACAAAGCTTTCACAGGTCTTTCCTTGGGGAGCTGCAGTTAACTCTTGCTCTGAAAGCCTGTTATGAAACATTTCATTTTGAAAACAGTTATTTTATTTTTGTTGTTGCTGAGGTCTGCTAAGGGATCTATAAGGCTGAGAAATATAGGCTGTTTGCCTCAGCAGTAACCCTTGCAGTGTGCAGGCTAGATGTTTAGTTTATCCATGATAGAAAATTTAAAAGAACTTGTTCCTATCTATCTATTTGTCCATACTAGGAAACATTTGTCCTGTTCACCTGCCTAAAAAATTACATCTTAAATACTTTTTAATCATAGGAAACCCATATATGGTTGAAGACTCTCCAACTCATGCATTGCACACCTTATCATTGCCAAGATACCTGCTGAGTCTGCAATAGCCATCTGGGTCTGAATAAATACATTCCATGCCTTAAATATGAAGATGAAATAACGGAGTAGGATCAAGATGCCGAGCAGCGCATGAGCTACAGTGGTCAGCGACCCATAGCCGAATGCTAACATCAGGGCCAGTGAACCAGAGCTGCAAAGATGCTTCTACATCTCTACTAGGTGATCCTGGATAACAAGCTGCAGCAGGGCAGACTGGCTAAGGAGAAGGGATTGAAGAGGGAATGCTAAGCCGGTACTCAAAAAATGCTTGCGGATGTGTTGGACCGAAAGGTGGAAATATCACAGTCAAGCTGTAAACTACAACGCATTCCGTTCTCTGGACTACATTCTGCTACTTAAGCCCTTTCAGGGTTTGGTAGCCGGAGATTGAGTACGAACAAAGCCAAGCTAAATAACGGAGTAAATGATCAGTTTTCAATGGTCAGTAAGAAGCATCTTTTAATATGGTATCCTTCCTTGTGTCACGACTTCTCTGCTGGACAAATTGTTTTTTTTTTTCTGTGTTCTTCTGCACCAAGTCCAGAAAAGGACTTTGCAAGTAGCAAGATGTAGTCCGGAGAATGGAATGCATTGTGTCATAGTTTACAGCTTGGCTGCGGTATTTGCACCTTTCGGTCCAACACATCCTTCTTCGGCAGCGACAAATTGTTTTCTTCAGATATTCAAATGTTATGTGATATTAAGGAGAGGCTGGCTGAATGGTTTGGGTGTGTGACGTGACACGAGGACATGTGTTCAAAAATCTTGGTGCACCATAGAATGTTTTCTATCTATGGTACAATATAGTCCCGAGTGGTTTGCCGGGGTCTATGTTTATGACAAGAATAGTCCCACTGCCCCACAGAGAGCATGTCGTAAGAGGCGACTAACTGTGTGACATGGCATAACACCAGCCATGGTTAGGTAGTTTGTTAAGCGCAGCATAGATGGCGCCTAACAGGCTGTGAAGCTACTTTTCTTTAGTGTTTGAGTCTATTAAAATGGACTCGCACATTAGTTAACCACACTCTAGTGGAGTAATAACCTGCTACTAAGAAGGTATAATAAGAACCCAGGTTGTAGAGTGTGCGACAACTGCAGAGGCATACAACTTTTATTCCCCTTGCTTTATAAATCATCCCAGTGACACTCATAAGTATCATATTTTCTTGTAAAGTTTTCCTATGATTAATAACAAATAAAATGGTAAATTTTGTTGGGTTTTTTCCCCCCCAGATCTGGCAGCCCGGATTGTCTCAAGGAGAGTGAGTAGTTCTCAGTTGTTCATTCATGTTTGTTCATTCATGTTTGTTCATTCATGTTTGTTCATTCATGTTTGTTCATTCATGTTTGTTCATTCATGTTTGTTCATTCATGTTTGTTCATTCATGTTTGTTCATTCATGTTTGTTCATTCATGTTTGTTCATTCATGTTTGTTCATTCATGTTTGTTCATTCATGTTTGTTCATTCATGTTTGTTCATTCATGTTTGTTCATTCACGTTTGTTCATTCACGTTTGTTCATTCACGTTTGTTCATTCATGTTTGTTCATTCATGTTTGTTCATTCATGTTTGTTCATTCATGTTTGTTCATTCATGTTTGTTCATTCATGTTTGTTCATTCATGTTTGTTCATTCATGTTTGTTCGTTTGTTTGTTCGTTTGTTTGTTCGTTTGTTTGTTCGTTCGTTTGTTTGTTTGTTTGTTCATGTTTGTTTGTTTGTTCATGTTTGTTTGTTTGTTCATGTTTGTTTGTTTGTTCATGTTTGTTTGTTCATATTTGTTTGTTTGTTCATGTTTGTTTGTTTGTTCATGTTTGTTTGTTTGTTCATGTTTGTTTGTTTGTTCATGTTTGTTTGTTTGTTTGTTCATATTTGTTTTTTTGTTCATATTTGTTTGTTTGTTCATATTTGTTGATGTTTGTTTGTTTGTTTGTTTGCTCATGTTTGTGTCATGAACTCTTGTTTGTTTGAAGGAGAGAAAGTAGTGGTCTCAGCTATTTGTTCATTTTTTGTGTTGTATGCCTTGTTTGTCTGATGGAGAGAAATATCTATCAAAATAAGGTGCCGAAGGTGCAGCACAGTGAATGAGTTGTCAACAGTAAAAAAACTCATGTCAGGGTCAGTGAACCAGAGCTAATCAAGACCCAATTTCATCTCCTAGGGACTGACCTGGAAACAGGCTGCACTAGTTTAGTCTGGCTAGGAGAACAGGGATTGCAGTGGAATGGCAAACCAGGTACCTCAAAACAAAGCCAGCTGAAACCAGATGTTTTGGGCTGAAAGACACAGACACCGCAACAGTGCTGTAAGCTATGGCACAATGTCCTTTTCAGGGTTAACACAAGAAAAACAATCCTTAAGTGGACAGAAAACTATTTCTCCTTCTGTGTTTGTCCTGAAAAGAACGTTACGTGTTGTGGTTTAGAGTGAGGATGCGATATCTACACCTTTCGGCCTGGCACATCGATATCAACTGGCTTTTTTTGGCTACCGGGTTTGCTTTCCCATTGTGATCTCCATATTCTTAGGCAGACTCTATTAGTTCAGCCTGTTTCCAGGGCTAGTGCTTGGAGGTGGATTAGGGTTTTGGTCAGTTCAGGTTTGCTGACCCTGATGATGCAAGCAGCCAGCTATGAATCGCTCGCTGCTGTCAGCTCATTCTTTTTCGTCATCGTTCGTTCTCAAACTCTCGCCTCGCTACTAAGCCCTGAAAAGGGCTTTGTATGTTGCAGGATGTTGTCTGGAGAACATAATGCATTGTTGTTCTTCTTTGCTCTTCTTCTTCTTTGCGTTCAGGATCTTTTTGGTCATGCTATATCTGCAGACCAGTCGCCATGATGAAGTCTGTAGTCTTCACCAGGTCGGAGCGGCTGCCCCACAACTTTTGGTCATGCTATATCTGCAGGCCAGTCGCCATGATGAAGTCTGTAGTCTTCACCAGGTCGGAGCGGCTGCCCCACAACTTTTGGTCATGCTATATCTGCAGGTCAGTCGCCATGATGAAGTCTGTAGTCTTCACCAGGTCGGAGCGGCTGCCCCACAGCTTTTGGTCATGCTATATCTGCAGGTCAGTCGCCATGATGAAGTCTGTAGTCTTCACCAGGTCGGAGCGGCTGCTCCACAACTTTTGGTCATGCTATATCTGCAGGCCAGTCGCCATGATGAAGTCTGTAGTCTTCACCAGGTCGGAGCAGCTGCCCCACAGCTTTTGTCTCAGCTCCGCACCCTCTGGCCAGGTCTGGCATCTCATTTCCCTATAGATTGGGCATTCTTGTAGAATATGCTCAGGGTTCTTTCATCCTGTTCCACATGGGCACTCCATCAGTTTGTGAGATCTTCAGTCGGTACAGATGTTCTAGTAGTCTGCAGTGTCCAGTTCTCAGGCGAAATAAGGTAGTTTGTTGTTTTCTTTTGAGATAGTGAATTGGGTCTGGTGTACTGCTTATGTTTCTGTCTTCTCTCCATTGGTGTGTATACTGATTTCTGATGATGTTCTTGATTTCTCTGTATGGTTTTTGCTGCCATCTTTTGCCAGAGTATCAGCTCTCTCGTTTCCCGTGATTCTGCAATGGGAGGGTAGCCACTGGAGCACTATTGTTGAGGATCTCTGGAGTTTTCCCAGTTCTGATCTGATCTCCGATAACAGTTGTTCGTTGTTTGTTTTTTGTATTGTCTCTAATAGTTCTCTGCAGCAGACATTTTTGAATGCCTAGTAAGCCTTCCCTATTCGATCCCTCCTAGCCAGTCCGCCCTGCTGCAGCCTGTTATGCAGATCACCGTGCGGAGATGTAGAAGGGTCTTGGTAGCTCTGGTTCGCTGGCCCTGACGCCAGCACTCAGCTATGGGTCGCCGACCACTGCAGCTCAAGCACTGCTCAGCATCTTGATCGTGTCAGCTTATTAACCATACCAGACCGATTTACCATTTTTCCGGTAATTTCCTTAACTACCGCTGGACCGAATTTACGGTACTTTGGGTAGTACGTGATTTACATGCGTCAGAATCTAAAAATAACCAACCAATCGTGGTCAATCCTCATGGTTAGTCATTGCAAATGTCTGCACCCATGTTTGAATTGATTTTGTGGGGTTTAACGTGAACAAATTCGGAAAATTGACAATGAAACGAGCGGCTGATGAACCAATCACTTCAACAGGAAAGCAAAGTAAGTCTAGGCTTATGACAGTCCAACAGGTGATCAATAATTTGGTTGATTCTGACTCTGAGGAGTCAGAATTTAATCATGAATACTTTTCCAGTTCAAGTGAAACAGACAGTGAGAGCTCGAGTTATGAGATGAAGGCTTTTCTTGGACTGAGGATCTATATGGAATACTCATGTATAAAGCCCAGCTATCAGGATTATTGGACAAATGAGGGCTTTTTGTTGGGCTTACTCCCGGATTTCGAAATGTTATGACTCGAGACAGATTCTTGGCCTTTTGCTGGGTGGATTGGCACACAAAGGTGGAATATTGACGCTAGATGAAAGGTAAACCTATTTTCTACAATGTCTCCAAGTTATATCTTATTTTAACCACTTGTTTGCATGTAACTAACATTTTTCTATATCATGTTGGTTTTTTTCTCTTTAATGCTCAGGAGCCCAGGTATGGGGGACAGGTTCAGGGCCTCAGGTCTGGTAGGGTTAAATGTGCTACATCTTTGGCTCTATATAACTAACAAACAAGTATATTTTCTGTATTTTTTGACATGTCAAAATGTCTAATTACATTCAAACCAATTTTATTCTACACAGTGTAAAACCATTTGCATCAGGTTATGGGTTTGACTCTAAGCTTCCATCTATTTCTGGAGAAATGGCCATTCCTCCTTGGCAAGGTCGATCGATTGCAGGGCCCAAACTGAGACTTGTAGAATTCTCAGCTTTCTTAGAACATCAAAGAGATCAGGATTCAGTAAGTGGCAACAATGATCACAGAAACACACTAGTATAGTGGGCATCATTCTAACACATACACACTAGTATAGTGGGCATCATTCTAACACATACACACAAACACACTAGTATTTTTAGCAATCCCCAAACTGATACATGCGAACAAAGACTAGTAATTTAAGCAGTCTACAAACACATGCATACAAACACTAGTATTTTGAGCAGTCTGCAAACACATAACCACAAACACTAGTATTTTGAGCAGTCTGCAAACACATAACCACAAACACACAGTATTTTGAGCAAGTTACAACTACTGACAGGGGAGGAAGACTAACGTCTGATCAGGCAAAATATACTGATCAGACATGTTAGTCAAGTCAGACAAAATATACTGGCCAAGACCCTCACTTTGGCTTCCTCAAAGCCATCACTTGATGCGGGCTGTTTTCATGGCAGCCTGGCTAACAAGGGAAGGGATTGACATGATCCGCGTAGTAGTGAGTGACACACAGATGAAGTCATGCATAGCACAACCACCTGGAGGACCCCGGTCCACCTTCATCAGTACGCTCAGAATGCAAGGAAAGCTACTGTAGCCCATCACTTAACAACCTTAAAGTGTGTATATTTGTACACATTTTTAACAAAATCTGGCATGACAACGGTTAGTCAAATGCACGAAGATCAGATTAATGCATACATTGGTGCTGTCAATATTCCTCTATGCTTGGGAGACGTGGACAATTACAGCTGACCTACAGCGGAGGATACAGGCCTTGGAGTCAGAAATTCAATTGGTACTGCCACATATCGAGATCAAACGGTCTTGCAAATATGGTCCACCACATGCACAATATTCTCGCTTTCAATCAAACCCCAAAATACCAAATTAAGTTTAAATGGCAAATTCCTGCAACCAAACGACAACCCAAACTATCTGGGAGTCACATTTGATCGACGCATGACATGGAAAAGTCAGATCGAGAGAAACCGAATGAGAGCCAGAGAAAGAATGGCAATCATGAGGAAACTTGCTGGCACAAGCTGGGGAGCAGATGAAAGCATACTAAAGAAACTGTACACTGGAAGAATGAGACCAGTTCTCGAGTATGGCATTGCGGCATGGACAACAGCAGCAAATACGAACTTTGATAAAATTAGCAAACTTCAAAACCAAGCCATGAGAGTTATAACAGGAGGCATGAAGTCAACGCCAATTGTAGATCTTGAAAAGATTACAAAACTGCAATCCATGACCGATAGAAGAGACTGCAGAGCCCAGCTGCAGTCAGAGAACTCCGAAGACTGACTGACCATCCAATGCACCAGAGACTAAACAATCTGGGAAATGGGAAACTAAAGCGGAGAAACTTTGCAGAAATAGCCAAAGCAAAGATGCACGAAGATCCCATAAACGCACTAACAACACCAAAGCCCATCACTACTGTACGAAAACCTACCTGGAGGCAGGATATATTTCCAGAGGTGGTAGAAAATATACCAGGTATTGGAAACAAAAACCGCCAGACTGAAAAAGAAAGGAGAGATACTACCCTAAGCTTTATATCGAAAAACTACCCAAGCATGGACTGGACCCATGCATACACCGACGGTTCTGTAACAAACACTAGACAGAACGGAGGGGCAGGAGCATTCCTGAACCTACCAAATGGCAGAAAAATAACACTGTCATTCGCTACTGGTAAGTACACAAGCAATTTCAGAGCGGAGGCAGAGGCACTGAGGGCGGCAGTGGAAGAAATGGTGACACATAAAGAAAATGAAAGCCATATAGTCCTGCTTACAGATGCTCTCGCCATAGTCACAGCGCTAAAAAGCCAGAAAAACACTGAGCTTAATGACTTAAGAACAGCACTCTGTCAACTATGCCAGCAGTCCGCACCAAAAAGGGTAGTGGTACAGTGGGTCCCATCACACTGCAACATCCAAGGCAACGAGGAGGCAGACAGACTGGCAAAAGAAGGCGCAAGACTACCACAAATAGATACTAGTATGACGTACGAAGAGTCAAAACGGCTTATTAAAGCCAGATACATGACCAAATGGGAAACCGAACATACTGGTTACACCAAAAACGATGCATATTACCAGCTGAACAAAAGAGAGCATGTCGTTGTCTTCAGACTTCGCACTGGCCACAATAGACTGAGGTACCACCTATTCAACAAATTGAAGATAGGTGGAACCGACGAATGCCCGTGTGGTACCGGGAAAATGACTGCTGAACATCTGCTGCAGAACTGCCCGACATACGAGGATCAGAGAGAGCAGATGTGGCCATCACCAGTGGAACCTCAAGACAAGCTCTATGGCAGTGTCGACATCCTCAGGATGACCGCCGCTTTTTTCGAAAAAATAATGGTTACTGTCTGAAATATGGTCCTGGGTGCAAGGCACCAATCTCCAAGGCACCTTCATGTGTTATCTTCATGTGTGCCCCAACGACCTCACTGGTTACAGGATACGTGACCTGATACATATTTGTTTGAAAATATCATAACTCGCGTGCATCAGGAGGGTATGTATAGCTCAGTCAATCTTCACTGATCTTGTTTACGTGGACGACATTGTCCTGTTCGGCACAGACAGATCTGCGCTGCTAAATCCTGGATCAAGACCAAAGTTCAGAACCTCATTTCGGACACAGCACCCCAGGGTATTGAAACTCACACTACGGAGGGCACCAACAAATTTATCTATCTTGGTAGCATGATATCAGCCGATGGGCGCAGCAATCCCGATATGTCAAGGGGGTCAGACTATCTGTATCCGCTATGCACAACTTCCGACATGTGTGGAGTAATGACAAGATCTCCCTTGGGACAAAAATTCGCATCTGCCGTCCTGCGTCGTCCCAGTCCTGCTTTACGGCTCCGAAACCTGGACATTGTTGAAATATGACACGTCGAGACTGGAAGCCTGTCACGTGCACAACCAGCGGCGTATCCAGGGCATCCGATGGCATGACTACATCTGCTAAAACAGTCCTCCACCAAATCTCAGAAACACTTGACCGCTGCTGAGTTTCTTTTTTCGGTCATGTTGTACGGCTGGACCAGAGAACCCCTGCCCACAAGATACTACACAAGTCGTTCCTCAGCACCAAAAGTCTTCCTCCGACTGGCTGGAGGTGCAAAAGAGGCTGTCCCCCCGAAAAGTATGACTCCAGCAAGAGTAGCAACCTCCTCCTCCTCCACCCTGGACGAGACCTGGAACCACGCCACAGATGTGGCCAATCGACGTAACAGGCCTCAGACTCCTAAGCGAACATTATTATAAATCGTGAACAGAATGGTATATCAAGCTGAAATTTTCTCTGAAACTTTTATGGCAGATTTCTAAAACAATGGAACTTATTTCAAGTTGTTGTGCCATTCTCTTCATGTGTTATGTGCATATGATTATAGGTTGCACAAAGAATATTTTTTGCTGGCAAATACTGACACCATAACTGATTATAACAGCAACAAATTTCAAAATGTTCTAATTTGCATTTATTAATTTATTGAAAATTCTGTTTCTTCATTTGTATTTACTACCAAAGTGTGTGTATTAACAAATTGTTATTTCCTGGGCAAAGCCAGGTACTAAAGCAAGTGGCCCTATATTTTGCATGAAGCCAGAAGGCAAACAAATACAATTGTTGAACAGTACAGGTACATTGTAGAATACACAGTATCAATACAACTATAGTCTTTTAATTGACGTACATTCTGCTCACTCAACCTCTTCCTAAATAAGCAAACTGAATTCTAAGCCATATAGGTTTGCTCATTCGACCTCTTCCTAAATAAGCAAACTGAATTCTAAGCCATATAGGTCTGCTCACTCGACCTCTTCCTAAATAAGCAAACTGAATTCTAAGCCATATAGGTCTGCTCACTCGACCGCTTCCTAAATAAGCAAGCTGAATTCTAAGCCATATAGGTCTGCTCACCCGACCTCTTCCTAAATAAGCAAGCTGAATTCTAAGCCATATAGGTCTGCTCACTCGACCTCTTCCTAAATAAGCAAGCTGAATTCTAAGCCATATAGGTCTGCTCACCCGACCTCTTCCTAAATAAGCAAGCTGAATTCTAAGCCATATAGGTCTGCTCAACCGACCTCTTTCTAAATAAGCAAACTATATTCTATGCTTTGTTTCTTTTCAACTGACTTACGGGGCCTTAGTAGAACTTTCAACTGACACACAGGGCCTTAGTAGAACTTTCAACTGACATAAAGGGCCTTAGTAGAACTTTCAACTGACATATGGGGCCTTAGTAGAACTTTCAACTGACATACAGGGCCTTAGTAGAACTTTCAACTGACATACAGGGCCTTAGTAGAACTTTCAACTGACATACAGGGCCTTAGTAGAACTTCAACTGACATACGGGGCCTAAGTAGAACTTTCAACTGACATACGGGACATTAGTAGAACTTTCAACTGACATATGGGGCCTTAGTAGAACTTTCAACTGACATACGGGGCCTTAGTAGAACTTTCAACTGACATACAGGGCCTTAGTAGAACCTTCAACTGACATACATGGCCTTAGTAGAACTTTCAACTGACTTACAGGGCCGTAGAAGAACTAATTGTACATCCATATTGAACAGCTAGAATGTGGCACTCTTAGTTACATCCCTTGTTTACCAGAAGAAAATAGAACTGGATAGGATACATGCTGAGGAAGGCTCCATCCAACATAGCTAGACAGACTCTTACATGAAATCCTCCAGGGCAGAGAAAGAGGGGATAGACCTAAAAATGCACAGAGAAGAGAGTGTGAGAGGAGAACGATGAAATAGTTACCAGAAAATTTTAGCCCGAAACCGTGTTTGCTGACGAGATGTGGTCAATGGGCTGTGAATCAATTGAAGCTACAGTATTTGATTGATTGATATATCCCAGTCAATAATGGAACTGATTGTACAAGAATATTGATCAGTATTATCTGATTATGTTTCAGTACCACAAGCATTTATTTGTACACATAGGATCTACAGCGACATACAATGACCCACTTTTAGAAGTAAGTGTTCACTTTTATTATATTAGTTATAGACAAGTGTTTCTCAAATGTTAACCATGTCACGTCATGTGTATCTATGTGACGTGCAATGTGTGCCACATCACATCTGTATGTGTGAAGGAAAACAGTAAATTTACTGTATGAATTAAGGTTTATTAATGATCAAGTAAGAACGGATATAGCAGTTTAAATTTATTTACAAATAATTCTTCTTCTTCATCGTTTGTTCTCAAACTCCCGCTACTAAGCCCCGACAAGGGCTTTGCAAGTAGGATGTAGTCCGGAGAACGGAATGCGTTGTATCGTAGTTTAAAGCTTGACTGCGATATTTGCAACTTTAGGTCCGACACATCAGACTTCAGCGGATGTTTTTGAGCACTGGGTTAGCCTTCCCTCTTCGATCCCTTCTCCTTAGCCAGTCTGCCCTGTTGGTCTGTTATCCAGGATCACGATATGGAGGTGTAGAAGGGTTTTGGCAGCTCTGGTTCACCTGCCCTGCAGTCAGCTTTGGGTCACTGAATGGTGCAGCTGATGCACTGCTCAGCATCTTGATCCCACAAATAATTAAAATTGCAACGCCAATACTTGAATACCACCACGTCCGATTGGCGAACACTTAGTTTTTTTCTTGGTGCGATTGCTTCTCCACGCATGGAAAGTTTTATTTTCTTGGTGCAATTGCTTCTCCATGAATGGAAAGTTTTTTTCTTGGTGCGATTGCTTCTCCACGTATGGAAAGTAATGGCAACCTACCGACCTGCATCATGCCAGGAAACATAACTGCCAGGCAGGTTGGCAGTTGTAAGAGCAACGTTCTGTGAAGGACTGGCTACTACTTTATCAACTAATGTGATCGAAGGGGAGGAAGACTAACATCTGGTCAGGCACAACATACTAATCAGACATGTTAGGATCAGTGAAAACATACTGGCCAAGACCCTCAGCTCAGCTTCCTCATAGCCCTCCCTGGAAACGGGCAGTTTTCATGGCAGCCTGGCTAACGAGGTAATTGATCGACATGATCCTCGTGGTAGTGAGCGACATGCAGATGAAGCCAAGCATAGTACAACCACCTGGAGGACACTGGTCCACCTTCATCAGTATGCTCGGGATGTGAAGAAAGCTACTGTAACCTGCCACTTAACATACTTTTCACGGTGCACAAAAGAGTAGCGCTAACTTAGTGTATTAAATTTCTTTTAAAGACCGAAATCATTTTGGGACTTGGTTTGTCTTCCCTTTTCAATCCTTATTCTCTCGGCCAGGCTGCATGGGTACTGTCTGTTTCCAGGGCTTCAACTTAGAGGCAGACTAGGGTCTTGGTCAGCTAAGATTCACAGACTAAAGCAAGCAGCTAGCTATGAGTTGCTGACTGCTGCCAGCTCATTCGCTGTGCTGCATCTTCAGCCCCAGCCCAAGAATAATGACTTTTATCAGATGTCTCCATTTTCGGGATTCCGTGGCGAAGTGGTTAAAAGCCGTCAGCCTCGTGAATAGGTGGTGTGGGTTCGACTCCGGACTTCGCTGTCTTTTTCACGGGTGCTTGATGCGGAGTTCCCTGCATCTCGTAGTCGTCGTCTTGTCTTTGACTTGCCACTGGGGTCGTGCGGCTCAAGACGAGAGAGTGAGGATAAAAAGTAGCGCAGTTAATCCTTGCTAAAAATAGCGCTAGCTAAATTAATAATGCCATCATCGCCTACGATGGACGGCGGCCTTTGACTTGCCATCTTGATGTAGTTCCAGTCTAGTCCTCGGTCTTATTTTGTCATCTCAGCGCACCTAAGGTTGTCCTTGGGGTCTGGATCCTTGGCTTTTCGCTTCCCATTTTTGCCATGGTAGCCGATCTTTTTTCATTCTACAGGTTAAGGTTAAAGGCGAGGGCTCGACTTCATCGTCGCGGGTTTCCCCATATGGCTCAGTCTCTCTCATCAGAAAGGTATCTCGCCTGCCAAGGCTTCGCACAAAGCACGAATTCTATAGCTCCAGCAATGAACCTAAGGATATCCTGAAAAATTTACATCATGAACCGACCATCGCGGCTCAAATTCGAACCCCAACCATCTGAATAATAGGCAAATGGCTTGACCACTTTGCCACAGAGACCCCCGAACATTCTTCAGACAATATCAAACCACTGAAGTTGAGAGATGAGTCTTCATGAACTGGGTTTTGAGATCGTGCCGTATTGTCTGATTGAGGACTACTCTTCTTGTTACTCGAACAACCGTTTTCAGATATCTCATCTCAGGGGCTTGGAATATGTTTTTCTGGGCTGTCATCATTGCCTATGACTAGCGTTCGTTAGTCAAAACTGGTACATAGGTGGAGTGGTATACAGCCGTCTTAGTTTTCTAACCTATTTCTCTTTTGCTGGGAGAATCCTCTATTTATGGCATGAAAAGGTGATGTACCTCAAGTAGCCAACTCTTCTTTGATGCAGCCCCTCTGGTCTATTACAGTTCTACTTCTGCTTGACTTGTTCCAGAGGCTGTTCACCCAGCATAATGTCATGTCTCTTTTAATTTCGAGAGCGAAGATATATTACTTGGAATCCTGGCATTTAAACAGACATGTAAATGTCTATTGTCAGGTAGCCAAATTTTCGGCTGTCTGTAGTAGCTATTTTTTACAACGTCCTGCGGCTTACTAGGCCTAGGGGAAGATACAAATAATTTAGGTAGATTTTTAACTAGAATTTTTGTTCTGGCAGTGGCCGCTAAACCTAATCTTTTTTATCTCTAACTGATAAGATATTTTTAACGTTCTCGATGCTAGACACGGGAGTCTGATCTCACTACCCAGAGATCAGGGTAATTTTTACCAGAAAATCCTCATGAAAAAATCTGTCTCCACTGTGATTCGAACCTGCGACGTCCAGTAATTCTGTTGTTGTTTAGATGTTTGCCTCACTAGTTTCTACTGGTAGAGGCGCACCTATTTCACCCCAGACCGTAGTCCATTGGGCGATATCAGGACACATAAACCAGTACTTGGATGCATGTATGTGTCTGTAGGTACCTATGCTAGGTTTGTGCGCCCTCAGAAGCTAGCCCAACAAAAGTGCAATGAAAGGGCCTCACCCTGAGGGCATGTGTGAAAGTTGTGCAAGAGTATGACTGTAGGACAGGGTCAAATGAAATAGAGTGGGGCGAGAAGGGAGAAAGTTGCCCCCAGGGTGACCACTTGTGCCTCTCCTCAGGCGGACACCTTGCCTCGTGACTCTCTTCCCTTCCTCCTCCCCCCCCCCCCCCCCACACACACACACACACAGATATATTACAAGAAAACGTGTAGATCACAGCTTACCAAAATAATACAGTAGGCAGGGTCTATTGAAGACATACTCATAAAAGAGTAGCTGGAAAACCTTGCAACAGTGGGGAGAGATTACGGGTTAAAGAGACGGGGAGAATATAGGGGAAAAGATGTAGGATGACATGATAAAGTGATAAGAAAAAAGCTGTTGAAATGGTGTGGTAATGGGGGATAGAAATGAAGGTTATGACTACATGCCATGACAATTGATGGATAGGTCACGTCTTCGCTTTCAACACACCTAGAGCTCATTGTTGTCACTGCCAAAGTAGCAATATCTTCAGATTTATAATTTTTTTCCACTATGCAGGATATAGAAGTCAGGCGGATTTATGTTGTTTTTTCACTATTCAGGATATTTTTGTTGTTTTGTTTGCGTAGCCGTATTTCTATATTCCCCAAGGCGGCGTGAGTTGCACTATGTCTTTATTTTGCGCCTGTCTGCCCCATTCATCCAACTTCGGCATGCATGTTATGTAAGGGTCTGCTTCCTCCTGCACTTTCTAAAGGTTTGCTTCCCCGGGGTAACAGTCGGTGCTGTGTTGGGAATTGAACCCAGCACCTCATGATTGTGAGCCGTGTCACTTAACTAATAGCCCACGTCATCCTCCTATTCAGGATATAGAAGTCAGATTAATTTTTTACCCCACTGTGCAGACCATACACAACAGACAAATTTGTTACTTGTTTTTTTCACTGTGCAGACTGTTGACTGGTTGTATACAGACTCTGCAGGGTCTTCTAAACCAGTATAAAGACGTTAAGTTAAGTTATCAGACATATTGATAATGTTATTCCACCGTCCAGGCTATAGACATCAGACATTGATAATCTGTTTTTTCACCGTCCAGGCTATAGACATCAGACATATTGATAATCTGTTTTTTCACTGTCCAGGCTATAGACATCAGACATATTGATAATCTGTTTTTTCACTGTCCAGGCTATAGACATCAGACATATTGATAATCTGTTTTTTCACTGTCCAGGCTATAGACATCAGACATATTGATAATCTGTTTTTTCACTGTCCAGGCTATAGACATCAGACATATTGATAATCTGTTTTTTCACCGTCCAGGCTATAGGCATCAGACATATTGATAATCTGTTTTTTCACTGTCCAGGCTATAGACATCAGACATATTGATAATCTGTTTTTTCACTGTCCAGGCTATAGACATCAGACATATTGATAATCTGTTTTTCCACTGTCCAGGCTATAGACATCAGACAGATTTATGACAAGTTTCCTGAGAAGAAGGGGGGATTGAAAGAGCTATACGACAAAGGTCCTACATCTGCGTTCTTCCTGGTCAAGTTTTGGGTGAGTTTCTGTTTCTAAGCTACTCGTCCTGAGTTCTTGACTTTTGGGGCATTTTCTTTGGTGACATAGAACAAAGATTTCAGTCCTTCGTTAACAGATGCCTACAAATGATAATGGGCCTAAAGTGGTTGAGATGGTGAGGAGTGAAGACCTTTGAGATAGGAGCCAACAACAGCCACTGGAACAACAAATTAAGCAAAGAAAATGGGGCTGGATAGGACATATATTGAGAAAAGCACTGTCCGACAGGTTCTTGCATGGAATCCCCAAGGGAAGAGAGAGAGGGAGATGTAGACACAAAAATACAAAGAGAAGAGAATCTGAGAAGGAACTAAGATTCAATTATTACATTTGGGGAAAGATAGAAAGAGCAGCTAAGAACCATGTATGACACATAAAGAAAATGAAAGCCATATAGTCCTGCTTACAGATGCTCTCGCCGTAGTCATAGCGCTAAAAAGCCAGAAAAACACTGAGCTTAATGACCTAAGAGCAGCACTCTGCAAACTGTGCCAGCAGTCCGCACCAAAAAGGGTAGTGGTACAGTGGGTCCCATCACGCTGCAACATCCAAGGCAACGAGGAGGCAGACAGACTGGCAAAAGAAGGTGCAAGACTACCACAAACAGATACTAGTATGACGTACGAAGAGTCAAAACGGCTTATCAAAGCCAGATACATGACCAAATGGGAAACCGAACATACTGGTTACACCAAAAACGATGCCTATTACCAGTTGAACCGAAGAGAGCAGGTCGTTGTCTTCAGACTTCGCACTGGCCACAATAGACTGAGGTACCACCTATTCAACAAATTGAAGATAGGTGGTACCCACGAATGCCCGTGCGATACCGGTAAAATGACCGCTGAACATCTGCTGCAGAACTGCCCGACATACGAGGATCAGAGAGAGCAGATGTGGCCATCACCAGTGGAACTGCAAGACAAGCTCTATGCCAGCGGCGACAGCCTCAGGATGACCGCCGCTTTTTTCGAAAAAATAATGGTTACTGTCTGACTGCGTACGAAGAAGAAGAAGAACCATGTATGCTGACAGGATGTCAATGGCCTATACACCTAGAGGAGCGACAGAGTGTTGATTGATTGAATGTACTTGCAGTACTTATATTCTGAGGTGTACTGAAGATGTGGGCTTGGATTCACCTGGATGTAGTGCAGTGCTATATTTCGCAGTAGGCTCATCACTATGAGGAATCAAAGTGCTGATCCATACCTCATTGACCAGGCTGCTGTAGCACAGCCTGTTTCCACGTACACTTTGTGAATATGAGGTTGGCATCTCGGTCAATATGTTGCACCTGACCCCGATACTGATGACCTACTGAACCTTTTTCTTTCCAGATTACAATATTACGTCTACTTCCTGTATCTGCATAATTGTTCAGCAGGTTAGGTCACGACGGTTGTTCATTTTGAGAACACTTAATCATTTTTTATTTGTTATTATTTTGTGTGTTAAGAGACATATATTAATAAAGAACTTGTTGATGTTATTGTGTGTATGTTAGATACAAGAAGATGAAGGTGATAGTGGTGAAAAATAGGACAAACATATAGACTCACCCAGAAGCGACGACCCTTGGTTAGAAAACAAAAATTTGCCAAAAAACATTCTACTATTATCGATGTTTACTGTAATGGCTATTTCTGTCACTTTGACCATTAACGTAATTATTGTATCTACATAAGCAAACATGTTGCAGAATAATGGGTGAATCTTCAAATCCAAGCGAAAAACTTAATAAATTCTTTCCAAAATCTAAAACAAATTCTGCATAATCTCATGCATCTAGAACAGTAAAGTTAATATTCCTAAATATACAGCAAGAAATATGGGTTCACATGTGTTACTAACTTAGGTGATGTTCTATTTCAGGCTGACATCAATACTAACCTTCAGGATGAAGGAGGAGCTTTCTATGGAGTGACCAGCCAGTAAGTTCTGTTATCTGAATGTGACATCACAGTATTGTTCTGCTGCTGAAGATGGATGTGTCGGGGTGAAAGGTGCAAATATCACAGTCAAGCTTTAAACTAGCGACACAACGCATTTCGTTCTCCGGACTACATTCTGCTACTTGCAAGGGCCTGTTCAGGACTCGGTAGCGGGAGATTAAGAACGAATGCAGAAGAGGAAGAAGTATTATTCTGTGTGATTATCGTCTCAGACTTTTAACTTAGCTTAACGTCATTATACTGGTTTAGAAGACTTGCAGAGTCTGTATACAACCAGTTTCATTTACTTCATTTGATATAAAAATATCTATGTGAATCCAGTCTATTCTTGAATGCCTCCACTATTTCTTGTGGTAGTGCATTCCAAGCATTCACCACTCTGTCAGGTCATGTTTTCGGAGATCCACAAATAATTGCTATGACATGAACGAAAAGCAGATCTGCAGGGTCATGTGTGAATCTAATGTACTGGACATGCTGAGATTGACCTAGGTAACAGAATTAGTGTGCTGATTTCTATTGCGCTAATAGGGAAGTACGCTAGATATAAATGATGCATACTGATGGCAGTCAATAGCGGGCACTTGCTAGATGATCGGTGAATCAATGATCACCTATTAGATGATTGATGAATTGACAATCAATGACCACATGTTCAATGATTGATGAAGTGATAATCAATGACTACCTGTTAGATACCAGACCTTCCGTCTAGATAGAGAAGGTCACAAAGGAGGGGTCCTGATACTGACCAGAAACAGCATACCGAGTAGCGCGGTACCTGTCAATCACACCGGACAAGCAGAAATTGTAGGAGTTGACATAATGGCTCTAGAGACGAAACTCCGCATTTTCAATCTGTACGGACCACCAAACAGAGACCTATCGCTCTCGAGTATGGAGGTCAGAGACTCCAACTGCATAGTAGTTGGAGATTTCAACAGCCACTCGGAGAGATGGGGATACTCTGACACAGACAGTAGAGGTGACGAAGTGGAAGATTGGGAGATAGATGCAAATCTCTCCCTAATCAATCGGCCGGAGGATAGCCCTAGCTTCTACTCAAGAACATGGCATACCACCTCGACTCCAGATTTGGCCTTCTCCACACAGGACATACACTATAAAATAGACCGCCAGGTGCAAAACCAACTGGCAGGTAGCGACCACAGGCCGATCAGGCTAACCATTGACATGGAAGTAGGCCCACAGGAAACAAAACCGCTCCCACGTTGGAATTACAAACGAGCCGACTGGGACAGATTTGCAATCCTGACAGATGGGCTGTGTGAAACCATCAACACACGAAACACCAAAATGAAGCCCATGGTAGAGAGCCTAAGCAAGGCAATAATGCAAGCCGCCACTGAAACCATCCCAAGAGGAGCTAGGAAAAACTATAAGCCCTACTGGAATGATGAGTTACAGAAAGTGGAAGATGCAGTAACAAATGCGAGGAACATGGCAGAACGAGAAAAATCCGTGGAGGCAAACATCGCCCTCAAAGCCGCCGCGGCGAAGTACAAACACACTCTCAAGCAAACAGCAAGAGAAAGTTGGAAAAATAAAACGGAAAGTTTAAACCTGGACAAAGAAGGGAACAAGCTATGGAAGCTAGTCAGAGCCATGAACGACGAAACCCCGTCAAATAAACAAATTACTATCAAGCAAGGCGAGAACTTGATCACAGGTAAGAAAGCCGCAAACGCCTTTGTCGATCACTATGCCAGAGCAAACCACATCGAGGTCCCTGCAGATAAGCATACAGACATTAGCGAAGAGCTAAAGGGGCACGAAAACATAAATACGGCTCCTGAAGAGCACATGATGGCCAAACTAACAATGCGCGAAATGGAAGAGGCTATGAGAACACTAAAGAGAAGGAAATCTCCCGGAAAAGACGGGATAACAAACGAAATGCTGATGGGGCTGGGCCAAACAGCGAAGGAAAAACTACTATCAGTCCTGAACCAAAGCTGGAAAAGGGGTATTGTACCCCAGGCATGGAAAGATGCAATACTGGTACCAGTACCAAAAACAGGAAAGGACAAAACAGATCCGAATGGATACAGGCCCATAAGCCTACTGAGCTGTGTCGGCAAGCTGATGGAACGGATGATAAACACCAGACTGATGTGGCATCTGGAAGAAAAACGAATACTAATTCCACAGCAAGCCGGCTTTAGACAGCACAGATCCACTGAGGACCAGGTCATCCTCATAGCCCAGGAGATAGAAGATGCCTACCAGGCACAGAAACACACAGTAGCTGTTTGGGTGGATCTGGAAAAGGCATTTGACAAAGTCTGGAAGGATGGACTTAGAGTCAAGCTAAGAAGAAGTGATGTTTGTGGGAAGATGTACAAGTGGATCAACCACTACCTCAAACAAAGAACGGCCAGAGTCCAAGTACAAGGGCAGATGAGCAAAAAGGTGACACTCGAGCAGGGAGTACCCCAAGGGGGAGTACTGTCACCCACACTCTTCCTGGTATATATAAACGATATTACAGAGAATATACCAAGAAGAGTCCATAGCTCAATGTTTGCAGACGATCTGGCTATGTGGACCTCTGAAAAGAATCTCACCATAGCAAGAAATCGGATGCAAATGGCCCTAACATCGCTGGAAGAGTGGGCGAACTCATGGCTGGTCAAAATAAACGAGGAGAAAACCACGTGCACAATATTCTCGCTCTCATTAAAACCCCAAAGTACCAAATTAAGCCTAAATGGCAAAATCCTGCAGCCAAACGACAACCCAACCTATCTGGGAGTCACATTTGATCGGCGCATGACATGGAAAAGTCAGATTGAGAGAAACCGAATGAAAGCCAGAGAAAGAATGGCGATCATGAGGAAACTTGCTGGCACAAGCTGGGGAGCAGACGAAGGCATACTAAAGAAACTGTACACTGGAAGAGTGAGACCAGTTCTCGAGTATGGCATCGCGGCATGGACAACAGCAGCGAAGGCGAACTTCGATAAAGTTAACAAACTTCAAAACCAAGCCATGAGAATCATAACTGGTGGCATGAAGTCAACGCCAATTGTAGAACTTGAAAAGATTACAAAACTGCAATCCATGACCGACAGAAGAGACTGCAGAGCCCAGCTGCAGTCAGAGAAACTCCGAAGACTGACGGACCATCCAATGTACCAGAGGCTAAACAATTTGGGAACTGGGAAACTAAAGCGGAGAAACTTTGCAGAAATAGCCAAAGCAAAGATGCACGAAGATCCCATAAACGCACTAACAACACCAAAACCCATCACTACTGTACGAAAACCTACTTGGAGGCAGGATATATTTCCAGAGGTGGTAGAAAATATACCAGGTATTGCAAACAAAAACTGCCAGACCGAAAAAGAAAGGAGAGACACTACCTTAAGCTTCATAACGAAAAGCTACCCAAGCATGGACTGGACCCATGCATACACCGACGGTTCTGTAACAAACACTACACAGAACGGAGGGGCAGGAGCATTCCTGAACCTACCAAATGGCAGAAAAATAACACTGTCATTCGCTACTGGTAAGTACACGAGCAATTTCAGAGCAGAGGCAGAGGCACTGAGGGCGGCAGTGGAAGAAATGGTAACACACAGTGAAAATGAGAGCCATATAGTCCTGCTGACAGATGCTCTCGAAGTAGTCACAGCGCTAAAAAGCCAGAAAAACACTGAGCTTAATGACTTAAGAGCAGCACTCTGCAAACTGTGCCAACAGTCCGCACCAAAAAGGGTAGTGGTACAGTGGGTTCCGTCACACTGCAACATCCAAGGCAACGAGGAGGCAGACAGACTGGCAAAAGAAGGTGCAAGGCTACCACAAATAGATACCAGTATGACGTACGAAGAGTCAAAACGGCTTATCAAAGCCAGGTACATGTCCAAATGGGAAACCGAACATACTGGTTACACCAAAAACGATGCCTATTACCAGTTGAACCGAAGAGAGCAGGTCGTTGTCTTCAGACTTCGCACTGGCCACAACAGACTGAGGTACCACCTCTTCAACAAATTGAAGATAGGGTGTACCGACGAATGCCCGTGCGGTACTGGTAAAATGACCACTGAACATCTGCTGCAGAACTGCCCGACATACGAGGATCAGAGAGAGCAGATGTGGCCATTGCCAGTGGAACTGCAAGACAAGCTCTATGGTAGTGGCGAGAGTCTCAGGATGACCGCCGCTTTTTTCGAGAAAATAATGGTTACTGTCTGACTGTGTACGCAGAAGAAGAAGAAGAAGATGATTGATGGGGATCAAGATGCTGAGCAGCGCATGAGCTGCAGTGGTCAACGACCCATAGCTGACTGCTAGCGTCAGGGCCAGCGAACCAGAGCTGAGCAGCGCATGATCTGCAGCGGTCAGCGACCCATAGCTGACTGCTAGCATCAGGGCCAGCGAACCAGAGCTGCCAAGACGCTTCTACACCTCCACGCGGTGATCCTGGATAACAGGCTGCAGCAGGGCAGACTGGCTAAGGAAAAGGGATCGAAGAGGGAATGCTAACCCGGTACTCAAAAAATGCTTGCTGAAGTCGGATGTGTTGGACTGAAATGTGCAAAAATCGCAGTCAAGCTGTAAACTACGACACAGCGCATTCCGTTCTCTGGACTACATTCTGCTACTTACGCCCTTTCAGGGTTTGGTAGCGGGAAATTGAGAACGAACGAAGAAGAAGAAGATGATTGATGAAGTGATAATCAATGACCACCTGTTAGATGATTGATGAGGAAACCAAACCGCTCCCACGTTGGAATTACAAACGAGCCGACTGGGACAGATTTGCAAGCCTGACAGATGGGCTGTGTGAAACCATCAACACACGGAATAACAAAATGAAGCCCATGGTGGAAAGCATAAGCAAAGCAAAAATGCAAGCTGCCACTGAAACCATCCCAATAGGGGCAAGGAAAAATTATAAGCCCTATTGGAATGATGAATTGCAGAAAGCGGAAGACGAAGTCACAAATGCTAGGAACGTGGCAGAGAGAGAACAATCTATGGAGGCAAATATCACCCTCAAAGCCACCACGGCGAAATACAAATACACTCTAAACCAAACAGCAAGAGAAAGCTGGGAAAACAAAACAGAAAGCCTCAATTTAGACAAAGAAGGGAACAAACTATGGAAGTTAGTCAGAGCCATGAATGACGAAACTCCATCAAACAGGGTGACAACATGCTCACTGGAAAAAAAGCAGCAAACGCCTTTGTTGAACATTATGCCAGAGCAAACCACATTTATATCCCTGCAGATAGGCATACAGACATTAGTGAAGAGCAAAAGAGTCACGACAACATCAATATGGCACCAGAAGAGCATATGATGGCAAAACTAACAATGAATGAAATGGAAGAGGCCATGAGAACATTGAAGAAAAGGAAATCTCCTGGAAAAGACGGGATAACAAACGAAATGCTGATGGGGCTGGGCCAAACAGCAAAGAGGAAATTACTATCAGTCCTGAACCAAAGCTGGAAAAGGGGTATTGTACCCCAGGCATGGAAAGACGCAGTACTTGTACCAGTACCAAAGAAAGGAAAAGATAAAACAGATCCAAATGGATACAGGCCTATCAGCCTACTGAGCTGTGTAGGCAAACTGATGGAACGTATGATAAACGCCAGACTGATGTGGCATCTGGAAGAAAAAAACATACTAATTACACAGCAAGCAGGCTTTAGACAGCACAGATCCACTGAGGATCAGGTCACCCTCAGAGCCCAGAAAGTAGAAGATGCCTACCAGGAGCAAAAACACACAGTAGCGGTCTGGGTGGACCTAGAAAAGGCATTTTACAAAGTCAAGCTACAAAGAAGTTAAGTTTGAGGGAAAATGTAAAAATGGATCAGTCAATACCTCAAAATCAGAACAGCCAGAGTTCAAATGCAAGGGTAGATGAGCAAAAAGGTGACACTAGAGCAGGGAGTACCCCAAGGGGGAGTACTGTCACCCACACTCTTCCTTGTGTATATAAATAACATAACAGAGAATATACCAAGAAGAGTCAATAGCTCAGTGTTTGCAGACAATCTGGCTATGTGGACCTCTGAAAAGAATCTCACCATAGCAAGTAATCGGATGCAGCAGGCCCTAACATCGCTGGAAGAGTGGGCAAACTCATGGTTGGTCAAAATAAACGAGGAAAAAACAATATGTACGATATTCTCGCTATCAAAAAAACCCCAAAACACCAGATTAAGTCTCAACGGCAAATACCTGCAGCCAAACGACAACCCAAACTACCTGGGAGTCACATTTGATCAGCGCATGACATGGAAAAGTCAGATCGAGAGAAACCGAATGAGAGCCAGAGAAAGAATGGCAATCATGAGGAAACTTGCTGGCACAAGCTGGGGAGCAGACGAAAGTATACTAAAGAAACTGTACACTGGAAGAGTGAGACCAGTTCTCGAGTATGGCATTGCGGCATGGACAACAACAGCAAAGGCGAACTTTGACAAAATTAACCAACTTCAAAACCAAGCCATGAGAGTTATAACAGGAGGCATGAAGTCAACGCCAATTGTAGATCTTGAAAAGATTACAAAACTGCAATCCATGACCGACAGAAGAGACTGCAGAGCCCAGCAGCAAGCAGAGAAACTCAGAAGACTGACAGACCATCCAATGCACCAGAGACTAAACAATTTCAGAAATGGGAAACTAAAGCGGAGAAACTTTGCAGAAATAGCCAAAGCAAAGATGCACGAAGACCCCATGAACACACTAACAACACCAAAGCCCATCCCTACTGTATGAAAACCTTCCTGGAGGCAGCATATATTTCCAGAGGTGGTAGAAAATAAACCAGGTATTGGAAACAAAAACTGTCAGACTGAAAAAGAAAGAAGAGATACAACCCTGAGGTACATAATGAAAAACTACTCAAGCATGGACTGGACCCATGCATACACCGACAATTCTGTAACAAACACAACACAGAACGGAGGGGCAGGGGCATTCCTGAGCCTACCAAAATGGCAGAAAAATAACACTGTCATTGGCTACTGGAAAATACACAAGCAATTTCAGAGTGGAGGCACTGAGGGCGGCAGTGGAAGAAATGGTGACAGGTAAAAGGAATGAAAGCCACATAGTCCTGCTTACAGATGCCCTGGCCGTAGTCACAACACTAAAAAGCCAGAAAAATACTGAACTGAATGATTTAAGAGCAGTACTCTGTCAACTATGCCAGCAGTCCGCACCAAAAAAGAGTAGTGGTACAGTGGGTTCCATCCCACTGCAACATCCAAGGCAACGAGGAGGCAGACAGACTGGCAAAAGAAGGTGCAAGACTACCACGAACAGATACTAGTATGACATAAGAAGAGTCAAAAAGACTTATTAGAGCTAGATACATGACCAAATGGGAAACAGAACATACTGGCTACACAAAAAAACGATGCCTATTATCAGTTGAACAGAAGAGAGCAGGTCGTGGTCTTCAGACTTCGCACTGGCCTCAATAGACTGTGGTATTCAACAAATTGAAGATAGGTGGCACTGACGAATGCTCGTGTGGTACAGGGAAAATGACCGCTGAGCATTTGCTGCAAAACTGCCCGACATACGAGGACCAGAGAAAGCAGATGTGGCCATCACTAGTGGCAACACTAGACAAGCTCTATGGCAGTGTCGACAGCCTCAGGATGACTGCTGCTTTTTTCGAAAAAATAAAGGTTGACATCTGACAGCGTAAGAAGAAGAAGAAGAAGATGATTGATGAATTGACAATCAATGACCACATGTTCAATGATTGATGAAGTGACAATCTATGACCACCTGTTAGATGATTGATAAATCAATGACCACAGCAGAGAATAGTTACACTGTAACCTACCAGTCATGTCATAAAAGGAAACTTGCCCAGAACAGTCCAAGAAGATAGACACACCATCATGACAAGTTGATGATGGGATTGGGTCGACCATGTCCTAGAAAGAAAACTTGACCCCATCACCAAAATCGCCATTCTTTGGGTCACTGAGGTCAAGTGAGTGAGATTAAACTAGCCCAACTTGGTGAAGAGTCATAGAAGCCGAAATGAAGACAACGAACCATAACTGGGGCATCGCTCGACAGGTGACAACGAACCATAACTGGGGCATCGCTCGACAGGTGACAACGAACCATAACTGGGGCATCGCTCGACAGGTGACCAAGAACCTTATAAAATGGAAGAAGGGAGTTGGTGCCCTTAAAGACTCCACCAGGCATGATCATCACAGATTGCCTTCTCAGTTATAGACCTCAAAGAGGTGGGACTAAAGTGCCTACATTCTGAATTACCTCCAGTCATCTTGACTAATGTCTTGCCACTGGTCCAAGGTAGTTTGGGCCAATAGAATGAGGTTGATGACCAGCACAGCTTCTTCCTCACTATAATCCAAATACAGCACAAGTTACGTCATCAAGACAAGTCCTTCTGATGATGTCGCCATCTTCGCTTGCGATGGGCAACTAACTTTTTTTTTTTACTGACCAAGATTTAAAAATACAGGAGCAGGGCTGGGCATGGGGCTGACTGCCCATCCTGTAGAAACTATCAGTCTTTTATTGACCAAGATTCAAAGAAACAGGAGTAGGGCTGGGCATGACGCTTGCTGCCCATCCTGTAGAAACTATAAGCCTTTTATTGACCAAGATTTTTAAAAATAGGAGTAGGACTGGGCATGGGGCTGGCTGCCCATCCTGTAGAAACTTTAAGCCACTAGAAATGATGACCTCTAAATCCAGTGACATAAGAGAAACAATCAAGTCCGGTCATAAATATACCTTTGACTTGTATGAGTGTTGTAAATAGCACAGACACCTCTGAACAGCTTGGTGAAGCCTTCTTTTCTTTTGTTCTGTCAGGTATGAAAACAATGAGAACCTAACCATCCAGGTGTCAACGAAGGTGTGCTCCTTTGGCAAGCAGGTGGTGGAGAAGGTGGAGGTAAGTCTCTCGGATAGGAGACGGGTCTACTATCACGGAAAGTCATAGAACATGTTATCATTACAATTGAGGTCAGCTGCCTTCTGGACAGGGGCCGGAGACAATATCAGTGAGTGGATGATGGGACACATTCATCCTAGCAGTTTGTTTTCCGTGTTCTAAAAATAATGTGTGGATGCTTATTGTGTTCTGTCTCTTTGTTCTAGAGACAATGACATGTCATTCAGACTTGTAATGGTTGTAGAAAAGACCAGTCAAACATGACATCTGTGGGCAAAATAAGTGCTAAAAAGAAAACACAAAATATTTGATGAAAACCACATTTTCTGTTTTAGTGTTTTTAATGCCTCTTATATATTGCATATTATAATATCTTGATAAAATTAATAGCACTGCCAAGGAGTAGGATGATGTCAGGAGAACAGAATGTGTTGTGTTGTAGTTTACAGCTTGATGTGATATTTGCACCTCGCAGTTCGACACATCCAATTTCAGCAGGCATTTTTGGGCACTGGGTTAGCCTTCCCTTCGATCTCTTCACCTTTGCCCTTCTGCTCTGTTGCAGCCTGTTATCCAGGAGCGTCGAGTGGAGGTAGAGAACTATCTTGGTATCTGTAGATTGTAGGCTCCGAGTCAAGCAGAGCAGTCGGCTATGGGTCACTGACCTCTCCAGTTCATGCACTGCTCAGCATCTTGATGCCATTGCCTAGAATAATTATGTGCTTCAGACCTTCTATATCTATACTTTATTCTTTATGCATTCTATATCTATAATAGCTGTCCATTGTTGTCGATGAGGACCGCCGACATCCTTGTCACAGATTTCCCTGTTGGGTGTGGGTGCGCATGTGGCTGAACAGGCCAATGCGAGCACGAAAACATCTGCTTCATATCGGGCACACTAGGTTTGTAGAAGGGGATGGTGTTCCCGCTGCTCGGGATTTCCGCGTCTCGCGTCTGTTCTGGGCTTTCACAACACGGTCATCTTCACCGGCAGCTACACCCGATTTGACTGCGCTTCTCCAGTCAGATCTGTTTTTCGCAAGACATTCCCAGGTGTCGAAGTCTATCTGGCAACTTTTTAGTGAGTTCTTCAGACCGTCTTGAAAACGTTTCTTTGGGCGCCCTCTCTCGCGCCATCCGTCTCTTAGCTCGCCATAGAGAAGCTTCTTTGGGAGCCGCTCGTCTGACATACGGAACATACGGACGAGGTGTCCGGCCCATCCTAGTCGTGCTTTTTCTAGCAGTGCATGTATGCTGGGAATGTTAGTCCTCGAGAGAACCTCGATGTCAGTGACACGATCTTGCCATCGGATGTGGAATATTCACCTCAGGCAACCTGTGTGGATGTGGTTTAACCTCCTTGCATGTCCAGAGTATACAGTCCAGCTTTCGCAAGCGTATAGTAGGGCTGGAATGATGGTTGCACGGTAGACTTTCAATTTGGTCTTGACGCTAATGCCACGACGTGCCCAGACCATCGAGCGCATTCTACCAAAGGCTGTGCTGGCCTTTGCTATTCTGCTTGCCACCTCATCGTCTAGGCTGACAGATCTCGACAGCGTGCTGCCCAGATATGTGAATTTGTCTACGGCATTCAACGTCTGCCCGCTGACTGTAGTCTCTGGTTTTGTGTACGGCATGCCTGGTGTAGTCTCTGGTTTTGTGTACGGCATGCCTGGTGCTGGTTGGTACATGACCTCTGTTTTTTTTGCATTTATGGTCAGGCCAAAATTTTTGCATGCGACAGAGAACTGGTCCATTCCAACCTGCATGTTCAGTTCTGAGTTGCTCATTAGAGCACAGTCGTCAGCAAATACAAGTACCCTGATTATGTCGCCAGCCACTTTGGTTTTGGCCTTCATTCTTCTGGAATTGAGTAACTTGCCATCTGTGCGGTACTTTATGGGTATTCCAAGCTCCAATGATCTGAAGGCGTCTGTCATCGTGGCCGCGAACATCATGCTGAACAAAGTCGGGACGAGTACACATCCTTTTTTAACTCCGTTTGATACTAGAAACGTTTTAGAGATTGCACCGCTGTCCAGTACACGAGCACACATGCCTTCGTGTAGCTGTTTCACCATTGTTATGAACTTGTTGGGGCAGCCAAACTTAGACATTATCATCCACAGCCCTCTGTTTACTGTATCAAATGCCTTTGTCAAATCAATAAATGTGGTGTACAAGGCCTGATTTTGTTCTCGACACTTCTCTTGTACTTGGCGAGCGGCAAAAATCATGTCCACTGTTCCTCTTCCGGCTCTGAATCCACATTGGCTTTCTGGGAGGTGGTGGCTTTGTTCAAGGTGTTTGTTGAGCCTGTAACCTGCTCTATATCTAAACTTTATTCTTTATACATTCTATATCTATACTTTATTATTTATACATTCTATATCTATACTTTATTATTTATACATTCTGTATCTATACTTTATTCCTCCAGACATTCTATATCTATACTTTATTCCTTCAGAGATTCTTTATCTATACTTTATTCCTTCATACATTCTATATCTAAACTTTATTTTTTCAGTCATTCTATACTTTATTTCTTCAAACATTAAAGATCTATACTGTATTCTCTCAGGTATTCTATATCTAATTTATACTTTATTAATTCATACATTCTAAATCTATACTTTATACCTTCAGTCATTCTATACTTTATTCTTTCAGACATTTTAGATCTATGCTGTATTATCTCAGGTATTCAATATCTAATCTATACTCTCTTCCCTCAGACATTCTATATTTATACTTTATTCTTTCATACATCCTATATCTATACTTTATTCTTCAGACATTCTATATCTATACTGTATTCTCTTCCAGGTATTCTATATCTAATCTATACTTTATTCCTTCATACATTCTATATCTATACTTTATTCTTTCAAGCATTCTGTATCTTTACTTTATTCTTTCAGACATTCTGAATCTATACTTTATTCCTTCAGACATTCTGTATCTATACTTTATTTGTTTATACTGAGTGTAATATCGGGGCCCGAAAGAGCTGAAAATAACACTGTAACCTGCCAAGGATGTCATAAGAGGTAAGGAGTGTTGGGCATGGGACTGGATCCCTCATTCTGTAAAAACTTTAAGCCACAAAACATCAACAGACATAAGCAGGTCAACGTAGGATGGCTTGCTGTACATTTGTTGAAGACTTGACCTACTATTACAGGGAGCTGAGCAGATTTTGATTGACTAATATCTGTACTTATCTCTTTCAGACCGAATATGCAAGAGTGGAGAATGGTCGTTATATCTACCGTATCCACCGGTCGCCGATGTGTGAGTATATGATAAACTTCATTCACAAGCTGAAGCACCTGCCGGAGAAGTATATGATGAACAGTGTCCTGGAAAACTTCACAATCTTACAGGTAAAACACTGTTTGTCTGAGGTCACAAAACTTCACAATCTTACAGGTAAAACACTGTTTGTCTGAGGTCACAAAACTTCACAATCTTACAGGTAAAACATTGTTTGTGTGGGGTCACAAAACTTCCCAATCTTACAGGTAAAACACTGTTTGTCTGAGGTCACAAAACTTCACAATCTTACAGGTAAAACACTGTTTGTCTGAGGTCACAAAACTTCACAATCTTACAGGTAAAACACTGTTTGTCTGAGGTCACAAAACTTCACAATCTTACAGGTAAAACACTGTTTGTCTGAGGTCACAAAACTTCCCAATTTTACAGGTAAAACACTGTTTGTGTGGAGTGACATTTGTTTGATGAACAGGCAGCTAGACCTACAGATCAAAGGGCCGGAGTTGAAATAAAGTACATCCACCAAATAACTGAATGTAATTTTATGTCGTACACTGATCTGTACAAGAAACAAAACAGAAGATACACGTAAGAAATGATATTCAAAAATAGGGGACGGTGTGGGCTAGTGGTTAAGTGACACGACACACAACATGAAGGTGCTGGGTTCGCTCCCCAATCACAGCACCAGCCATTACCTCTGTGAAGCAAACTCTTAGAAAAGGCAGGAGGAAGCAGACCCTTACATAAAATGCATGCAGAATTCTGGTGCACTGGGCCGACAGGCGTAAAATAAAAATATAGTGCAATAGAGAAATAAGGTGACGCAAAAAGAAAAAAAAATATTCAAAAATTGACCGACTCTATATGCGGATCAAAGCCAGATATTCTCCGAAACATCAGCACTCGACCTGTGCTTCTCTGTAGCTGAGTACGCCGTGCCAATTTGAAACAACTCTGCACGTGTCAAACTGATTGATGCATCAATAAACGAGACTGGCCAGATAGTTACAGGGTGCCTAAAACCTGCTCCAACTAAAAAATGTAGCCCATGATCGGGGTAGCACCACCTGAGATATGAAGAAGCGTCACATTAGACATCAAGAGACAAACGGGCAAACTATCCACAGCGTTCTATATTTGGATACCAGGTGCAGCGCACAAGACTCTTCTTTTTTTTTGCGTTCGGTTTCGTATGCTCGTTTTATGCCACCAGATGGGCTGCCTCCATGAAGTGACTCCTCGGGCCAGGTCCTCTCACGGGAGTCTTGGTGCAGTGGACATGTTTGCAGGATGTGTTCTGGAGTCTGGGGTCCTCTCTGACATGTACACTGTGCAGTCTGTGCTGCTTTCATTTTATGCATGTGTGCATTTAGTCTGCAATGACCTGTTCTGAGGTGAAAAATTGTGGTTTACTGTTTCCTATTCAGTCTTTTGATTGGGTTCTGTGGATATTTACTGTTTGTTCTCTCTATCCACTGTTGTTTATATTGTTTTGGGATGTTTGCCTTGACTTTTGGCAGGGACACTGGGTGGGTGAATTGTTCTCTTTGTCTTCCCTCCCTGTCCGCCCATTCATTCCCAGATATGCTGCAGTGTGCTGGAATCCACTGGAGGGTGATTTTATTGTGGTCTGAAAGTTTGTTTAGCTGGCATATCAGTTCCCTTTCCATATTATTTCATGGTTCTCTTTGTGTGACCTGCAAAATTTCCATGCAGTCACACAAAAACACTATTTTGTTATCCCTTAACCCCTTTTCATCCAATAGTTTGACTGCATCAATTATTGCCTGTTGCTCTGTTCTTAGATTTGTCGAGGGCTTCCCGGCAGCACTTGCTTTTTCTATAACGGTTCCATCCTGTAGAAATACGACGAGTCCTGCCCCTCCTTTCCTCAATGCTTTCTCTGATGATCCATCCGTGTAGACGTGCGTCCACATGGGTTGAGGATAGGCGTCTCCAATATGCTTTAGGGTTTTTTCTCTCAATGCTTGGTCTGATTCTTCCACCTTTCCATCGATACCTGGTATTTTCGCTTCCACCGTGAAGTTGGGCTGTTGGTCTGTATTTTCTTATACTTGTATCATTTCCCATGTCGTTGGACACTTTGATATTATGTCACTGTTCCTGGCTGTAAGGGCTTTTGATAGATGATTGATGCTTGTTCTTTTTATGCGGGTTTTTGTAAATTTATTGGCACAAGACTCAAATCTAGACGAAGTTTCTTATAGTCAACACAGCCCATACAGAAAATCTACATTGAAACATTGACTGAACTGGCACGTTTTTTCTGGATATAGTTGAGGAACAGACCTACACGTCTGGACACCACTTGGCTTACTGAACTGGCACGTTTTTTCTGGATATAGTTGAGGAACAGACCTACGTCTGGACACCACTTGGCTTACTGAACTGGCACATGTTTTCTGGATATAGTTTAGGAACAGACCTACGTCTGGACACCACTTGGCTTACTGAACTGGCACATGTTTTCTGGATATAGTTTAGGAACAGACCTACGTCTGGACACCACTTGGCTTACTGAACTGGCACATGTTTTCTGGATATAGTTTAGGAACAGACCTACGTCTGGACACCACTTGGCTTACGCAACATGGCAGTCATTAGGTAGACTCTGAACTGGTGTATCACAATGCAGGAAGAACTTAAAGAGATGAGGATACAGGGATGATCAGACATGCGACTGTGGAGCAACACAAGACCCAGACCACTTGATGATCTGCCCAAACCTTCTGGAAACTTTCAATATAGATGACATGTTGGGAGGGAACGACAAGGCTGAATATTGAAAACATGTCTGACATTGTGCCCAAGACAGAGGAAGAAATTAAGCTGGTTAGGAGCTGCGCAGAAGAGAATGGAGATTAAAACTGCAGCAATGATCCCTAGTGTGAGAATCCAGGTGCTTCTTAGTGGGGAGAAAATAATAGAATCACTGTATAGGATCAAGATGCTGAGCTGCAGTGGTCAGCTACCCATAGCTGACTGCTAGCGTCAGGGCCAGCGAACCAGAGCTGCCAAGACCCTTCTACACCTCCACGCAGTGATCCTGGATAACAGGCTGCAGTAGGTCAGACTAGCTAAGGAGAAGGAATCGAAGAGGGAATACTAACCTGGTACTCAAAAAATGCTTGCTGAAGTCGGATGTGTTGGACCGAAAGGTGCAAATATCACAGTCAAGCTGTAAACTACGACACAACGCATTCCGTTCTCTGAACTACATTCTGCTACTTAAGCCCTTTCAGGGTTTTGTAGCCAGAGATTGAGAACGAACGAAGCCAAGCCGAACCACTGTATGCATGTTGTAAAAGATGATTAAAGAGAGGTGTGCATGGTGCTAGCAATTTCATCACGTAAAATGAATTGTTACACTAATTTTGTTCTTGATATATCTAAATGATTTGGACATTGATATCAGATCCATGATTGAAAAATTCGCTGATGACACAAAACTATGCAGGAGTGTCTCATCTAAAGCAGAAGTGATATATTGAGGTTGGATTTAGATAAAATTATAGAATGGTCTGTAAGCTGACAAATGGAGTTTAATGTAGATAAATGTGCAGTCATCCACATGTGTAGATCCAATATGGAACATAATTACAGAATGAACGAGAACAAAATTAGAAAGATAGAAAAGGAAAGGGACCTAGGGGTTATAATAGATCATACAGGTAAGGTGAATGAGCAAGTCCAGGTAGTAGTGAAAAAGGCAAATGCAATGTTAGGTATAATAAAAAGAAATATTAAACATAGGAGCAAGGAAGTGATAGTCAAGCTGTATAAAACATTAGTTAGACCTAGATTGGAGTACTGTGTACAGGTGTTGAGTCCTTATCATAGAGGAGATATAAACATGCTGGAAAGGATACAAAAAAGAGCGGCAAAGCTGATAGTGGGATTCAAGAATTACAGAGACTATAACAAGTTTTCAAAATACAACCACCTACAAGAACAAGAGAGCATAGCTACAAATTAATTAAAGAAAGGTCCAGATTAGATATTAGGAAATACTTTTTTAGCCAGAGACGGGTGAATGCTTGGAATGCATTACCACAGGAAGTAGAGGAGGCAGGGACAATTAATGCAGTTAAGAATAGATCGGATGCACATAGTTTTTAGAGCAAGGAAATGTAAATGAAACTGGTTGTATACAGACTCTGTAGAGTCTTCTAAACCAGTATAAAGATGTTAAGTTAGAAGTCACAATTTTCTCCTGTTCGGTTATAGTAGTTAACGTTAGAGTTGCAAATCTATCTCCCGTGGATCTGATTAAAACAATATTAACATTTCTCCACTTCCTTGTCAACCAGGTGGTTACTAACCGTGACACACAAGAAACTCTTCTATGCATTGCATTTGTGTTTGAGGTGTCAACCAGCGAACACGGCGCTCAACATCACATATACAAACTGGTCAAGGATTGACCATATGGAGGAATATCAACTGAACATATTGTTACATTGTTATCATTAATGTTGTTATGATTATTAATATTTGTTATGGCAAACAGAAGTAAGAGTCTACATATTTCTAGAGTTGATATAAATTTGATGGTAACATTGTTATTCTACATTATTTGATTTTTAAATCTTCTGTGATTCTTACAACCTCCAAAATTGTTGTTAATGTTGATGGTTTACATTAGTGAAGTTAATACAAAGAGAATTACTTGTGAGGGCATTTATGTCTTATCTTATTTTTGCTCTGTGTGGAGCATAGGGGAGCAAATATCAAGACACATAGGTGTCCTCTTTCCGCTGTGGTTGCTGTAGCAATTTGTTATATATAACATGACTGTAGCCCCCCACACACAACCCTCCTGTCACCTTTTGCGATATGTTTGGGTGGGGACTGTGTCAATATTTTGTCTTCCTCGAGTGCCACGCTCATCAGCTCTTTTTAGCCTTTGGCTGTGTCCAGACTCCCTACAAGCAAACAGATGACTTGTAGTTATATCTTGGTTGATGAATTAACACATTTTGAACTGAACCTGCTCAGAACATTCTAATCTTCGGGCACCAAAGATTCGGACATAAGTTCCCCGAAACACTTGCTTTTCTTTCTATTTCTTGGGTCACTGGCCGAGAGTCATTATGCCTCTCTTGAGTATTGTTGGGTAGCTGTGAACTCTCCGTTTTTCAAGGCAGGTGTCCAACTTTGTAGGATGTTCCAGCTGATTTTATGTTATAGAGACATTTTGTTAGATCCTAAATGAGTTATGTAACTTATAAGCATCATCTATCAGCGAATGGGTTAAAGGTAGTCAGCGAAAGGGGATCAAGTGGTGGGAACTTCATTATACAAGTGGGATGATGAAGGGGACATGTAGTTCAGTTCCATAGCTTTTTCTTCCTTTTTCTGTGTTCGCTCTCAATCTCCCGCTACCAAGCCCTGAACAGGGCTTTGCAAGTAGCAGGATGTAGTTCGGAGAACGGAATGCGTTGTGTCGCTAGTTTACAGCTTGACTGCGATATTTGCAGCTTTGCAGACACATCCATCTTCGGCAGCATTCCATATGTTCAATCAATCAATACGTTGTAAGCTCCCTGTGGTGCATAGTCTTCACAACAAGTCAAGTGTTGACCTACCCGTATCTATTGAAGTTTCTACAAGATTGGGTAGCCAAACCTTCTTAGTCACTTCCTATGATGTGCCTGTCAGTGTACTATTCTGTGCTCTCATTTCAGACCCTGGTAACACTCGGGTGAGATGAAATGTTGGAGACCCGATTTTATGAGTGGTACTGCCAAAATTATAGGTCGTTGCAAAGTGGCGTATGCGGTAGAGACCTCATTATGCTAAGTATTCAGCTTCTGTGAGGTGGGAAATTCCTTTTCTCACTCTAATACCTTTCCTAACTCATAGCAGAGCCAGGTATTCATTTTTACAGCTTGGTAAATGTGAGCATGTCATGACCAGACTCCTTGAGCCAAGTGTTCTTACTGCTGTGACAATCACAAACTTAATTAGATCAGTTGAGTTTATAATAATATATAGATTTGTTGAAAGCTACTGAGAATTAGGAGACTAGTCCAGTAAATTGTAAGCAAAGTAATGGCGACAATCACGCAAATATTTTTGCTAACGGAAAACAAATAGTAACTTACTAAACTCAAAGTCTTTATACTGGTTTAGAAGACTACAGAGCCTGTATACAACCAGTTTTTTGGATGGTGGTTTTTACCGATGTGCAAGTCCATCTTAATAAACTCAAACACTAGAGCTAAGTAGACCCACAGCCAGTTAGGCACTATCTATAGCTGCTCTTAACAAACCACCTGGGTAAAGGTATAAATAACTTGGGTAGATTTTTTATTGGAATTTTTTCCAGGTAGCAGCCGTTAAGCCTACTCTTTACAATTTCAAACTGGCAAGGAATTTTTAACGTATTCAACACTGAACACGAGTCTGATCTCACTACCCAGAGATCAGGGGGATTTTTACCAGAAGATCCACGTGAAAAAAATCTCGGTTATCACCGTGATTCGAACAAGCAACCTCCGGCAACCAAGTTGGACACCTTACCTCAAGACCACCGAGGCCCCCGTATAGGTAGGAAAGGGAAGTAATAAACAATCAGCAATAAGACCGTAGTTCGTCTAAATATGAGTTTATGGACTTTGTCAACACGCCCTTTAATAATCAAAACATAGAATAATGCAGCAGTAACAACAGGTGGCACGTGATAGCTTATATCAAGGTCACTAAATCAGGGCTGACCCAGGTTTGATTCCATTTACTAGTGGCGGCCCTGGAAACAAGCTGCAGTCTGGCTGTGAGAATATCGTTCGCTCTTAAACTCTTGCTATCAACTCCTGAAAAGGGCTCTGTAAGTAGTAGGATGTAGTCCGGAGAACAGAATGGGCTGTGTTGTAGTTTACAGCTTGACTGCAATATTTGCACCTTTCAGTCTGACACATCTGACTCCAGCAGGAATTTTTGGGCACTAGATTAGCCTTCCCTCTTCGATCACTTCTTCATAGCCAGTCTGCTCTGTTGCAGTTTGTTATCCAGGATCACAGCGTGGAGGTGGAGAAGGGACTTGGCAGCTGGCCCTGACTCTAGTAGTCAGCTTTTGGCCGCTACAGTTCATGCATTTCTCAGCATCTTGACCCCAGAGTAGGGATCAAAGAAAGAAGGCCAACCTGGTCCAAAGTTAACGTGCTGAAACTCGATGTATCAGGCTGAAAAGGGCATATATCTCAGCCACGTTGTAATCTAGGGCACAGTGTAATAAAATGTCCTATTCAGGACAAACGTTGAAGAAAATTGCAGAGAAAACTCAGTCGGAAGGGTTATAGTGGCAGGACTCACAAAAAGAAGGGGTAAGAATTAACGAAGAAGAACTTTGCCCAGGTGACAAAAGTTTTTGCTACATGACGGAGGCCAATTCAGGGATTCCACCAACTGAACATGCCTTCTATAACCAAGAAGACTTTGAGAGCCAAAGTGGGCATCAAGGTCACATAACATACTGAGCTAGTCTGCACCTTTCATGATCATATTGGTCCTTGAAAACAGACTGTTACACAACAGTCTGGTCAACGAGTTGGCATCGACACTAATTCCCATCGTGGTAGGCTTCCCGAAGAGCCAGTCATTGCACTACACACAGGAGGACCTCCAATACACTTTCTCGAGGATTTATAGGGCTAAGGAAATAACGCCACTTGCCCCTGCAGTCACCATAACATGTACAAGTTAGGTTTTTATTATACATAGAAAACCTATTCCATGCTGGGCATTGTTGACACACACACACACCCTAGAGAGATATGGACCACATAGACCAATTTCAGAGTGCTTAGTCACTTCTTATTCTATCGGTTTGTGAATATGTTTTCCAAATGCAAAAAAAATTCATGCCCTTGCGTTATTTGTCACTACTTTGTTTACAAACTGCTGGCAAGTTCTGGATGCTATGTTAAGTTAACTATGCTGTTTTTACTACCCATTTCATGCAAATATTTGTTATGACTGATATATGTATGACCTTGAACTGTGACATGTCGTGGCACCTTCAAAATGAACTTCCAGCCCACATGTCATTTTAAATTGTAACATGCGGCCAGCAGCATTAAGGCAATAACCGGCTCACTGTGACGTGATTCGTCACATTTCACCTCAGATATTGAGCAATATATTTGAACTATTTTTCTAGATTGTTCTTACTGTCACTTCAAAGTCCTGCGTGCCTTCATGTAACAAAAAAAGGCGAGCTGTGCTCAGAGAGAATATCATATCTTCATGATTGCATCTTGCCACTTGTAGTTATCCTGACATTTATTACATTTTGTGTCTTTGTTACCGGTTGCGGGTTTTGTTGTTTTACCATCCCACTCAAAATCAATGCAGGTTTAAAAAAATCCCAAACATTCAATTATCCTCAAAAGCACAGGGTTTCTAAAACATTTTTAGAAGGGGATGACGTGGGCTGCTGGTTAGTGACATGACTCACAATCCGAAGGTGCTGGGTTCGCTCCCCATCACAGCACCGGCTGTTACCCCGGGGAAGCAAACCCTTAGGAAATGCAGGAGGACACAGACACTTACATAAAATGCATGCCGAAGTCGGATGGACTGGGCTGATAGGTGCAAAATAAAAACATAGCGCAACGCACACCGCCTTGGGGAATAGAGGAAATAGGCAAAAAAAATAAAGAAAACTAATTTAAATTGCACACTAGCTCACCTCAGAGTTGCAAAAAGGGAAAGAAAAAGAATGTAGTCACATGATGTGTATCAGTTTAGTAATCACTTTTACTGTCTAAACTAATTTTGTTGGTTTAAATCTTACAAATTTTGCTGATTTTTGTATCTTTTACAGTCTGGACTAATTTTGCAGATTTATCCTATAGTCCACTGCAGGAATTGTAACTCAGTATCTCAAATATTTTTCTTTTTTTGCAAAATAAAACAATTGTATTTTAAACAAATTGAACTAATATTACAATATAAAGATCTTAGTTAGACCCGTTCTTCGCCAAGGGGTGGTCATCCTTTTGCTGGTCCTAACTCAGGATCCAGTCATTTCTGTCGCTGGCGCTTGTCGTCCAGTGGGACAGTAGTCTTAGGACACATAATTAAATTATTCATAATAAAAATTATATATTAGTATGAAGCATTAGATGTAATTTATGTGGACGTGGGGATGCCACATATTTAAAAATATTGTTCTCTCTATACGTGTTGAAATTGTTGCTCTATTCCCTCTAAATCATTAGCACTTTCACTGTCGTCTATTTAAAAGTCTGAATCTGACGTATTGAATATCCACACGTAATCCAGAAGCATGATCATTGGCTTGATGAAATAAATCATTTCTCCACTCACAGACTGCTAATTCCGTCACACAGAATAACACTCAAAATCCTGGTATTCTGTGTCTGATGCCAGGTAGCCAAATGTTGAGTAAACTCATTTTGCTATTTTGCCTTGGTTTACCATGAAGGACCTCCATTATCGATCTCTCCACCTCATCCTCGGTCACCCGTGAGGGCAGCTAAATTTTAGGGCCACCACAACGTCACTCTACATGTCCATCTGTTATCTGACATGCGCACCACATGGCCGACCCATCTGTATTTTTGTACCCTCGCGACATCTATGACATGAGAAGTAAGTTCAATAGAATACCATAACTTTATAAATTCACAGAAAATGTAACCGTCTACCTAACTGGAAAAACTCTCCATTAACCGAAGCAGCATATGCAGCGTATCATCAGCCATAGGTTAGGTTATTTTAAAATCCAAACTAAATGACCGAACATAACGTGTATGCTAGATGTCAATGTCTTTCTAATCAGGTGGAATTGAAGCGAGTAATCATTCACGGTCGAATGAGGCTTTATAGGGTTAAATATTAAGAAAACAACATAATATGTGCTCACTTTTTGGTGGGAACAAAATTAATTTTGTTGCAGCGTGTTTTTTTTCAGTTCAGTAGTTAAATGTGTTGAAAAATTATTGTCGCGGAGACGTATTTTTCTTCTTCATCAAACTTAGTCCTTCCTGTGTTTCATACTCATGTCCTTCTCGTTTAATGGCTGGTATCCTAATTACTCTGTAACCATATTAACTGCAGTGAGTCACTCAGCTTAAGAAAAACAAAACCATTCAATTATTCTCAAAAGCATGTGCTTTCTAAAACATTTTAGAAGGGGATGGCGTGGGCTAGGGGCTGGGTTCGCACTTTCATATATAAAAATATATATTTGAATTGTAAAAAAAAAAAAAAACTCTTTAGAGGAACAAATTTTGTACAAAACTGTACTGTCGTAGGCTGATTGACAATGTGGACAAAACATACAAATAATATTGTAGCCAGTACACATTGGTAGATAGGGATTAATGTATAAAATAATAGTTCATTTGTTTGTGTGAAAAACCTCAGGCAGTGACACTGCCTAGAATCATTTGTCTAACAGGAACAGCATTGTTTATCCTGATTTGTGATCAGTTATTCAGATGTCACCTCTACACCTCACGGTAGAAGAGGAGCGACTAAGTAAGTATTCGGATGTCGTTGTTGAATGCCTACAATGAGTAGAATTACTCTTTTGTGGGCCCTGAAGAGGATGTTAAGTGGCGGGTTGTTGTAGCTTTCCTCACATCCCGAGAATGCTGATGAAGGTGGCACGCAGTCCTCCAGACGGTTGTGCTATGCAAAGGAGATGGTTGTGACCAAACGAGATGGTTGTGACCAAACAAAGGAGATGGTTGTGATCAAAGGAGAAGGTTGTGACCAAACAAAGGAGATGGTTGTGACCAAAGGAGAAGATTGTGACCAAACAAAGGAGATGGTTGTGACCAAACAAAGGAGATGGTTGTGACCAAAGGAGAAGATTGTGACCAAACAAAGGAGATGGTTGTGACCAAAGGAGAAGATTGTGACCAAACAAAGGAGATGGTTGTGACCAAACAAAGGAGATGGTTGTGACCAAAGGAGATGGTTGTGACCAAAGGAGAAGGTTGTGACCAAACAAAGGAGTTGGTTGTGACCAAACAAAGGAGTTGGTTGTGACCAAACAAAGGGGATGATTGTGACCAAACAAAGGAGAAGATTGTGACCGAAGGAGATGGTTGTGACCAAACAAAGGAGATGGTTGTGACCAAACAAAGGAGTTGGTTGTGACCAAACAAAGGAGAAGGTTGTGATCAAAAGAGATGGTTGTGACCAAACAAAGGAGTTGGTTGTGACCAAACAAAGGAGAAGGTTGTGACCAAAGGAGAAGGTTGTGACCAAACAAAGGAGCTGGTTGTGACCAAACAAAGGAGTTGGTTGTGACCAAACAAAGGAGATGATTGTGACCAAACAAAGGAGAAGATTGTGATCAAACAAAGGAGATGGTTGTGACCAAACAAAGGAGAAGGTTCTGATCAAAAGAGATGGTTGTGACCAAACAAAGGAGATGTGAAGCCCTGAAATTGAGATGATTGTGGCAAAACAAAGAAGGTGGAAATGCTCAAAGAGGAGGTGGTTGTGACCGAAGATCGGAAGTGGAGATGATTGTGGCAAAACTTTATTGACAATATAGCTAATTGTGGAACTTGATGAGTCTTTGTTCTGAAATATGAAGAGATCCACTGGTGTGCCAGGAAGGAGTAAGAAAATTGTAACGTTCCAAATTAGTAAGGAATCCATTTGAACGATTACTGAAAAATGTTTTTCATCTAATGGCATGGTTGGGAGCGAGGGTTGGCGTGCGATGGAAATATTTAACTGGACTTAGTTGCTTCCCTTCTACCATGGGTCGTAGAGGCCGTGTCTGTTTCCTGTGGCTTATAGCATCTACAGGATGGGGTCGCAGGTGCTGTGTCTGGCCCTCGCTATTCACTGCTTGTGCAGTATAATTATCCGTTGCTCCTATTCAGGCTATGGTAGAACATGGGATAACTCCAACAGGAATCTGATGCATGTTCCATTACCGAAACCTCCCCAAAATATTTTTGTGTGAATTTAAAAAATGTTTATGATGATTTATTTTACTGTAACTAGGTGGAACATTTTTACTGAGAAGAAAACTAAATAGAGATTCTGATTGGATAAATAATTAATAATTTGTCATCTATCAATGGTTCCCGGGTCGACCCAGCCTTAAATGGGCATCAGTTCAGTCCGTGAAGTAAAAGCAGCGAGGGAGAGGAGATGGCCACCGCCCTCATAAAGCCGAGCCTTTGAAATGTGAGATCGCTAACACCCCTACGGCAGTAATGCTATGGGTTACTTTACATATAGCACTGACACTTCACATGAAAAGTAAACTATATAAAACTTGTGTTTTTACATGGACCTGTGTTGACTATGTACATCACACTTGCAAGTTTTTACCTGGACCTGTGTTAGACTATGTACATCACACTTGCAAGTTTTTACATGGACCTGTGTTAGACTATGTACATCACACTTGCAAGTTTTTACCTGGACCTGTGTTAGACTATGTACATCACACTTGCAAGTTTTTACATGGACCTGTGTTGACTATGTACATCACACTTGCAAGTTTTTACCTGGACCTGTGTTAGACTATGTACATCACACTTGCAAGTTTTTACATGGACCTGTGTTAGACTATGTACATCACACTTGCAAGTTTTTACCTGGACCTGTGTTAGACTATGTACATCACACTTGCAAGTTTTTACCTGGACCTGTGTTAGACTATGTACATCACACTTGCAAGTTTTTACATGGACCTGTGTTAGACTATGTACATCACACTTGCAAGGTTTTACCTGGACCTGTGTTAAGTTCTTTCATGTAGAACACCTTGAAATCTTGATGATTGTATTATTAATCGGCTAGTACTATATTCAGACTATTGATGACGTTTATTTAGTAGCAAGTTACAGTGGCTCTTGTTACATCCTGAAGTGTACTTGAGAAGGTGGACAAAGTCCTCCTGGCTGTAGTGCAATGCAATGCTGCTCAGTAAACTCACTGCTGTGGAGATTACTGTGTCAATCCCCACCTTAATCATGAGACAACTGTGACCCAGCTTGTTTTCAGGATCACAAAGAATTATATGTGTGATTTTGGGATATGTGTGATCTTGGGGTGTGTGAACTTGATGGGTTTGTGTGATCTTGATGGGTATGTGTGATCTTGATGGGTATGTGTGATCTTGGGATATGTGTGATCTTGATGGGTATGTGTGATCTTGATGGGTATGTGTGATCTTGATGGGTATGTGTGATCTTGATGGGTATGTGTGATCTTGATGGGTATGTGAGATCTTGATGGGTATGTGTGATCTTGATGGGTATGTGTGATCTTGATGGGTATGTGTGATCTTGATGGGTATGTGTGATCTTGATGGTTATGTGTGATCTTGATGGGTTTGTGTGATCTTGATGGGTATGTGTGATCTTGATGGGTATGTGTGATCTTGATGGGTATGTGTGATTTTTTATGGGTATGTGTGATCTTGATGGGTATGTGTGATCTTGATGGGTTTGTGTGATCTTGATGGGTATGTGTGATCTTGATGGGTATGTGTGATCTTGATGGGTATGTGTGATTTTTGATGGGTATGTGTGATCTTGATGGGTTTGTGTGATCTTGATGGGTTTGTGTGATCTTGATGGGTATGTGTGATCTTGATGGGTATGTGTGATCTTGGGATATGTGTGATCTTGATGGGTATGTGTGATCTTGATGGGTATGTGTGATCTTGGGATATGTGTGATCTTGATGGGTATGTGTGATCTTGATGGGTATGTATCATCTTGGAATATGTGTGATCTTGATGGGTATGTGTGATCTTGAGATATGTGTGATCTTGGGATATGTGTGATCTTGATGGGTATGTGTGATCTTGGGATATGTGTGACCTTGGGATATGTTGGATCTTGGGATATGTGTGATTTTTGATGGGTATGTGTGATCTTGATGGGTATGTGTGATCTTGGGATATGTGTGATCTTGGGATATGTGTGACCTTGGGATATGTTGGATCTTGATGGGTATGTGTGATCTTGGGATATGTGTGATCTTGATGGGTATGTGTGATCTTGGGATATGTGTGATCTTGGGATATGTGTGATCTTGGGATATGTGTGATCTTGATGGGTATGTTTCATCCGATCCTGATTACACTATCCCCCCATTCAACCCAATAAAGAAACTAGACGCTTCAAATGTACAGGCAATGTCTATCATTTATATGCAAAATTGTGACAGATTTGTATAGTAGGACTATACCAATATTTTATGCATTTAATATTTCATTGGAATTATCATCATCCTAATGACATTCTGTTTTGTTGCTGTCGTCGAGGTTTATACGAGGCATGTTCAAATGAAACCGGACCAAACTGCAACAAGTGAACATACGTATGATGCGCATGATGATGTCACTTCTGATGTAAATAGCACATTAAACCGTCAAGTTTGCCAAATGTCATTATCCTCCCACCGAGTTTCCTCAACAGACCGTTGAAAACATGGCGGGTGTGATGAGGAATCGGTCCAGAGTTGATCAGCGAGCGGTGATTTGGTTTCTAACAGCTGAAAGATGTCGACCAGTTGACATTCATTGCAGAATGCAGGCAGTATATGGGGACAAAAGTGTGTAAAAGACAACAGGGAAGAACTGGACAACGATGTTTAAAAAAAGGCGAGTTAACGCAACAATATGTACCTGACCTGGTTTCGGAAGATCTTTCATTAACTCGCGTCCTTCTTTAAACTGCCTGCATTGTGCGATGAATATCAACTGGTCGACATCCTTCGGCTGTTAGAAACCAAATCACCGCTCGCTGATCAATTATGAGTCAGAGGATTATGAAATTTTGCAAACTTGACTGTTGGTATGTGTTGTTTACACCAGAAGTGACATCATCATGCGCATCGTACCTATGTTCACTTGTTAGTTTGGTCGAAGTTTTATTTGAACACGCATCGTAGAATGTTATAATGGGAGAAATTTAGTACGCCTTACAAAATTCTGTCATTTTACAATTAGGTTGTTAGTTATTACCTATACATGATGCACTGCAGCAAAACATGGATAGTGACTCAACAACAACAACAAAGCATTCAAAGTGTACTGAAGTTCTTGTAGAAACCTGACTCTACAAAGTCTACTGAGGTTCTTGTAGAAACCCAACTCTGCAAAGTCTACTGAAGTTCTTGTAGAAACTTGACTCTGCAAAGTCTACTGAAGTTCTTGTAGAAACCTGACTCTGCAAAGTCTACTGAAGTTCTTGTAGAAACTTGACTCTGCAAAGTCTACTGAGGTTCTTGTAGAAACTTGACTCTGCAAAGTCTACTGAGGTTCTTGTAGAAAATTGACTCTGCAAAGTCTACTGAGGTTCTTGTAGAAACCCGACTCTGCAAAGTCTACTGAAGTGGATTTGGTATCAAGTCCTAGAACACCATCCAACGGTGAGATTTATAACCATTCATTTGATGTTAAACTGAAGACCAGTAGTAACCAAACACTAAGCAAAGTTAATATATTCTTCAGCTTTACACAAAGTACTGTTAGATACAAGTATATCCAACTTGGTCATGTCACTTGAATAGATTTGTTAGTCGGACAGCCTCCCCGTCGTATTCTTGTGTGAGATTTTTCATATGTTTTACTGTAACCAGATGCAACATTTTTACTGAACATATTCTTGCCTTATCTTACTCAAATTAAATCCATTGGCCAATGAGCTGGTGCATTTCGTCCATTTGAAAAGTATTTTAACATTTCATCTTTATTGTTCTCTTTACCTCATTATTCATTGCAAATATTTCTGATACCATCAAAACTGTTTGTGGGTTGGTCATCTTATATGTATATTGTATTTGTTCTGTGAAAATTTTGTTTTCTGCTATGATAATGTATATTGAACTTTTCCAGTTCACAGATTCATACCTTAAAAATAGTTAGTGCATTTTTATTTTGAATTTGATATAATCCTTTCTAAGGTAGAGTACTCTCCAACTCTTGGTGCACACATTACCATTCGCACAGTCTAAATTTTTGCAGTGTGTGTAGTCTTTGGGGGTTTCAAAACAAGCAATAGGTACAATAAATCATTTGTGTTATATGAAAGCAAGATATGGGAAACTCCAAAGCATGTTCAGATTAGAGGCAATATTGAGCTGTGGAATAATAATAATAGCTGTCCATCGTTGTCGATGAGGACCGCCAACATCATCCTTGTCACAGATTTCCCTGTTGGGTGTGGGTGCGCAATTGGCTGAACAGGCCAATGCGAGCACGAAAATATCTGCTACATATCGGGCACACGAGGTTTGTAGAAGGGGATGGTGTTCCCGCTGCTCGGGATTTCCGCGTCTCTCGTCTGTTCTGGGCTTTCACAACACGGTCATCTTCACCGGCAGTGGAATAAAGAACACATAAAGTGCAGGCGAGAGAGAGACCTAATACATATTTACAAAATATAATAGAAGGTAAAATGAAGATATTGAACCAGAGCTGAGATTGTACAAAGGAAGGAGCAGACTTTTTTATTTTATTTTGGTGACTGTTTGGAGTGGAGAGAGTTTGCTGTTGCTCTTAAAGATTACATCAGGGGCTTTGGGATGGTCACTGATTACTTCAGTTATTTACCAAGGATCTACGAAGAGGAAGAATGCAGGCAATCTTTGCAGTTCATCCCCCAATTATAGAAAGCCTGGGATTCAAACCCAGGTCTCACATATATAGTAGCAGGAATAGAAAAGTGAGTACTTCTGTTTTATTCTGTATCGGACCAATACGAATCTTAATCTTTCTGTTTGTTCTACAAATATTGTTACATGAATTTCAGCAAAAATCTGCTTCCACTTGAGAATCAGACTAGGCCAGTGATGCTCAACCCTCAGGGTGTGTGACCCGCACTTAATGTGTTAACGGTACACAGGCCAGGTTTTTATTTCACTGCCTTTCAAAAACAGCTTGCATTATAGCAGAGTTTTGAACACGTGCCACATAATCTAGATGTGCCACATAATCTAGAGAACCATATTCAAACCAATTGACACGTAAATAAAATACAGCATCATCCGTAATGTTTCCATAAAAATGTTGATAGCAGCAAGTTTGTCACGTTTAGAAGTTAAATCTATGGTCGGGATCAAGACGCTGAGCAGCGCATGAGCTGCAGTGGTCAGCGACCCATAGCTGACTGCTAGCGTCAGGGCCAGCGAACCAGAGCTGCCAAGACCCTTCTACACCTCCACGTGGTGATCCTGGATAACAGGCTGCAGCAGGGCAGACTGGTTAAGGAGAAGGGATCGAAGAGGGAATGCTAACCCGGTACTCAAAAAATGCTTGCTGAAGTCGGATGTGTTGGACCAAAAGGTGCAAATATCGCAGTCAAGCTGTAAACTACGACACAACGCATTCCATTCTCTGGACTACATTCCACTACTTAAGCCCTTTCAGGGTTTGGTAGCGGGAAATTGAGAACGAACGCAGAAGAAGAAGAAATCTATGGTCTCGAGGAAAGACGTCGGACTCTGGTGCTGGAGGTCACGGGTTCAAATCACAGTAGAGACCATGATTTTTGTTTACCTTGACTGATATTTCCCAGGATGTCTGGGTAGTAGAGATTGTACGCCCACTTGCAGTGTGGCGCACGTTAAAAATCCCTCGGCAGTTGGAAATCGGTGAGTAGGCTTAGCAGCAGCTGCCCGGGCAAAATTTGAAATTGTGTTCAATATCTACCGAATCTATTACGGGATCCTTGCCAGTTTTACGAAGTTCAGTCCATTGTGCTGAGATTCTCCCAAAAATATGGAGACGAACAGAGCACTTATTTTGCACCATGTGCAATGACGTGGATTCTTTGACTAAACTAATCTAAATATTTCATCTAGAAATAGTATAAGATATAAGGGCACAACGATTAAAGAATGACAGAATACACTTTGACAGGGATGGGTACAAGACCACATGTGATGGTCTTAATGTGAAATCTGAGCTTGAATGATTGGTCATTATGTTCTTCGATTTAAATTTTGAAATAACCAGTTTGGAATCATTTTCAAATTTTAGTTTAGATTGGGTGTTTGGTCTTTATCATGGTGACAACAGAAACGGTACCTGTGCAGAAAATGTTTTGATTAAAACAATCTGAGTAAGTTCCCTTATAACCCAATGAGGCCCCAAGTGGGGTTGACACACCCTGGCTTTGCACCACTGATCTATATTATGTACACTGCTGGTTGTAAAATTTCTATGGTTGTGTGTTTAACGTATGTATAGCTTTTATTCCAGCGATACTATTCTCATCGCTGGTAGTGTTCTATACATAACTGCTGTACAAACCCAAATATATATTCTTGTGTGTGTGTGGGCCTAGATTGATGAGTACGCAGCCTTATCTGAGAGTTACTACTCACTATTAGTGAGACCCCGTCACCTGTTTCTGTCAAAGTTTGTCATTTTAACAATAAGCACGTTGTAACTGCTATATACATATATATATAAATATACACTGTCAGCTTTACCGTCCAATCAGAAAGTGCAGTTATAATGTCTAACGTTGGTTGTGAACATTTTGTGCGTTTATTCCCTAGGATCAACCGGACAGATAACGGGTGTGTCACTTCCTGTTTTTGTTCCTTTTATAAACACAAAATTCATGGATGTTTTTTGTTGTTTTGATAAAATTTTGGTTTTTGTATGGATGAAAATAGTTATATCTCAATGTTTTAGTTTTTTTGGTGGGAGTTAATTCAAAACTAATGTTGTTCAAATATGTTTTTCCTATTGTGGTTTAAAACTTGTGAAAATAGATTTGATTCCTTATTTTGGAAGTGCAGATCAAAGATGGTTTGATTTCATAATGGGAAAGTGTTCAAAGATGGTTTGATTTCATAATGGGAAAGTGTTCAAAGATGGTTTGATTTCATAATGAGAAAGACTTCAAAGATGGATTGATTTCATAATGGGAATGACTTCAAAGATGGATTGATTTCATAACGGGAAAGACTGTTCACAGATGCATTTTATATGTTCATGTTGATAAAAAATGATTTGGTTACATATTGGGGAAGAATCATCAAAGATGGTTCACTCATTACCGTACCTCAAAAAGCCACCTCCATTTCCCCTCATGAACTTGGCGACCTGTCTCAGTTTATCCCTCAAAAACCACTTCCATTTCCTCTCATGAACTTAGCGGCCTGTCTCAGTTTATCTCTCATCTGGGTTGAAGAGAACATGCCGCCACTGTGTTCTTCCCATAAAGTTAGCAGAACCAGAGAACATGTTCTACTGTTTGTCCTCCCCACACACACGGATGTGTGTCCAAGATCACTAACTATGATGTATCGTTCAGTTTAACTACGATTGTGACACACTCACATCACTACAGCATGTTCTACAGGATGGATGACCTTAATATTCTTCTTGAAAGCCGCAGAATGGGATATATTTCCTTGTTCTGTCACTCCTCTTCTGTTGTGAAGCTTCGTAGGAAGACATACCATGCCATTCTTCTTCTGCATTTATCCTGAAAAGAATGTGTTATAGTTTACAGCGAGGCTGCAATATCTGCACCTTTCAACCCAGTACATCCGGTTTATCCATGGCAGTTCTTCTTCCTGTGACATGTGACAGTTTACAGCGAGGCTGCAATATCTGCATCTTTCAACCCAGTACATCCGGTTTATCCATGGCAGTTCTTCTTCCTGTGACATGTGACAGTTTACAGCGAAGCTGCAATATCTGTGCCTTTTCTCCCAACACATCCAATTTCAGGTGGCTATTTTGAGTACCAGGTTTGGCTTCCCACTGCAATCTCTATCCGTTGGCCAAACTACACTAGTGACTATTTCAGCCTGTTACAGGACTGCCACATTGACGCAGAATAGGGTCTTGGTCAGCTGTGGTTAGCTGACCCTGATGCAAGCAGTCGACTATGAGTTCACTGCTGCAACTTTGGGCCCCCTCCTCCACCACCACGACATACTATTCTGTCTATTGTCTTCCTCCAAACCTGGTTCCAGTCTAGTCCTTGACCTCTCAAAGACTGCCTTATGTTGTTACCCCAACATATATCAGGTCATCTTGATCTTCTAGATCCATTTGCTGTTGGCCTTCCATGATTGTCATGGCAACCTGTCTTCTTTCATTCAGCAGAAGTGGACCAATCCACAGAAGCTAAGATTGGTCCACTTCAAGTCTGTCTCGGATTCAAGATTGTGATGAACTGTCTTATTGTGAACCTGGTCCCATTTTCATTTTTCTAGGTGATATCATTTGCAGAAAACTCGTGTCCGTTTGAAAGTTGAATGTTGTTGTTTGGAAAACCCACAATGAGTAGGTTTACTCTTTTTGTGCGCCCTGAAAAGGACGTTAAGTGGCGGATTGCAGTAGCTTTCCTCACATCCCTAGCGTGCTGATGAAGGTGGACCAGGGTCCTCCAGGCAGGTGCTATGCTTGACTTCATCTGCGTGTTGCTCACTACTACGGGGATCACGTCAATCCATCACCTCGTTAGCCAGGCTGCCATGAAAGCAGCCCGTTTCTAGGAAGGGCTATGAGGAAGTTAAGGTGAGGATCTTGACCAGTATATTTTTCCTGACCCTGACGAACATGTCCTGATCAGTATGTTGTGCCTGACCCTGACGAACATGTCCGGATCAGTATGTTGAGCCTGACCCTGATGGACATGTCCTGATCAGTATGTTGAGCCTGACCCTGATGAACATGTCCTGATCAGTATGTTGTGCCTGACCTCGACGAACATGTCCTGATCAGTATGTTGAGCCTGACCTTGATGAACATGTCCTGACCAGTATGTTGTGCCTGACCCTGATGAACATGTCCTGATCAGTATGTTGAGTCTGACCCTGATGAACATGTCCTGATCAGTATGTTGAGCCTGACCCTGATGAACATGTCCTGATCAGTATGTTGAGTCTGACCCTGATGGACATGTCCTGATCAGTAAGTTGTGCCTGACCCTGACGAACATGTCCTGATCAGTATGTTGAGCCTGACCCTGATGGACATGTCCTGATCAGTATGTTGAGCCTGACCCTGATGAACATGTCCTGACCAGTATGTTGTGCCTGACCCTGACGAACATTTCCTGACCAGTATGTTGAGCCTGACCCTGATGAACATGTCCTGACCAGTATGTTGTGCCTGACCCTGACGAACATGTCCTGACCAGTATGTTGTGCCTGACCCTGACGAACATGTCCTGACCAGTATGTTGTGCCTGACCCTGACGAACATTTCCTGACCAGTATGTTGTGCTTCACTAGACGTTAGTCTTTCTCCCCTGAATGTTGTTAGTATTGATGCTGTTTGAGTTTTGTCAGGTCCACGGGGACTCCAGTAAAACTAAACAGTCACTGAAATAAAAGAACCATTCAAATGTCAGCCATTTGACAAGGAAACAATAGTTGCCAATCTCTGGACTTTTTACGTTATAGATTCATTATTGAGTATTTGTGCACTGCAAATTGTTAATTGGAATATTTACTTACTTAGTCACTCCTCTTCTACCGTGAGGTGTAGAGGTAATTGGAGTATTTGTACACTGCAAATTATTTATTGGAATATTTGTGCACTGCAAATTATTTATTGGAATATTTGTGCACTGCAAATTATTCCCTGGAGTATTTGTGCACTGCAAATTATTCCCTGGAGTATTTGTGCACTGCAAATTATTCCCTGGAGTATTTGTGCACCTCACACTTCAATTTCTCCATAGTGGTACCTGGGCTGACAAGAATCGGTCGACACATCCGACATCAGCAGGCATTTTTAGTACCGGGTTAGCATTCCCTCTTCAATCCCTTCTCCTTAGCCAGTCTGCTCTGTTGCACCCTGTTATCCAGGATCACCACATGGAGGTGTAGAAGGGTCTTGGCAGCTCTGGTTTGCTGACGCTAGCAGTCAGCTATGGGTCGCTGGCCACTACAGCTCATACACTGCTCAGCTGAGATTCGTGATCGCTACCGCTCATGCGCTGCTTCAGCTGAGATTCGCGGGCCCTGACACTAACAGCCAGGTATGGGTCGCTGGCCGCTACAGCTCATGCACTGCTCAGCGTCTTGACCCCTTATGCCTTTATCAATGGCTCCAGCACATATTCCAGTTTCAGGAGATTTATTCATTGCCCTCACTTTTTTTCTTCTCACATTTTCTGAATTTTAGGAAACTATTATGCTAGCAACCTCGTTATGAATAACAAATTGCTACACAAACCACCACTTCAAGAGCACACACAGGGATATAGTCCAGGTTTCCTGAAAAGGGCCATCTTCTATTGTAACTCTATTCATTGTATGGAGCAAAAAGAAGAAATAATTTCACTGAAGTAGCTGTTTTTTGTGTGTTGCTGAGTGGGTTGGTTTTGGTCTTGTTTTGATTTGTTTTAATCATTGATAAAGATCTTTATATGTTGAAACATCAGAATATGTTGGTTAATTTACTTGAACAATGTACTAGTAGTCTCTCCAGTTTTGGTACCTTCAACAGGTGTTAATAGAAATAAATAAATGGAAGTTTTAACTGGTGGATGTAGAAATAAATGGAAGTTTTAACTAGTGGATGTAGAAATAAATGGAAGTTTTAACTGGTGGATGTAGAAATAAATGGAAGTTTTAACTGGTGGATGTAGAAATAAATGGAAGTTTTAACTGGTGTATGTATAAATAAAGGGAAGTTTTAACTGGTGGATGTAGAAATAAATGGAAGTTTTAACTGGTGGATGTAGAAATAAATGGAAGTTTTAACGGTCGCATGTAGAAATAAATGGAAGTTTTAACTGGTGGATGTAGAAATAAATGGAAGTTTTAACGGTCGCATGTAGAAATAAATGGAAGTTTTAACAGGTGGATGTAGAAATAAATGGAAGTTTTAACTGGTGGATGTAGAAATAAATGGAAGTTTTAACTGGTGGATGTAGAAATAAATGGAAGTTTTAACAGGTGGATGTAGAAATAAATGGAAGTTTTAACTGGTGGATGTAGAAATAAATGGAAGTTTTAACTGGTGGATGTAGAAATAAATGGAAGTTTTAACTGGTGGATGTAGAAATAAATGGAAGTTTTAACTGGTGGATGTAGAAATAAATGGAAGTTTTAACTGGTGTATGTAGAAATAAATGGAAGTTTTAACTGGTGGATGTAGAAATAAATGGAAGTTTTAACTGGTGGAACACTGTGTCACTTTTTCAACATGTACGTAAGCCGGAGAGTGACAAAACACTGCCATGCTATCATGTGTGCACTGAACCGTGCCCACGCAACAAACCAACATCCTCCGAATGAAATGTGTTAGTGATAAGAAACTATGCAAAACAATGCAACAGATAGTATTGATCATCAGGGGTTCTCGTGGCTAAATTTTTGTTGTTGTTTGGTTTTCTTACCTGAAGAAACATTGGGAGAGAACCCATAACCCAAGTGTGAAGGGCAGGAGTTAGAAAAGCAGAGCGCTTATCTAATATAATGTCAGCTGCATTTTATTATTTCTATTTGGTAGTCTTTACATGTTGAGAATATACCTGTGGGCCACCTAGCTGACGAACCTTGCAATCTGTCTGCACTGTACTTGATTGAGCTAATTCTGTATCAGCTCTGTGATAGCTTTAAGCCAAATGAAAAGACACCATTTATCTTTTCTTCCAAATGAAAAGACACCATTATCTCTTCTTCCAAATGAAAAGACACCATTTATCTTTCTTCCAAATGAAAAGACACCATTTATCTTTTCCTCCAAATGAAAAGACACCATTTATATTTTTCTCCCAGTGAAAAGACACCATGTATCTTTTCCTCCAAGTGAAAAGACACCATTTGTTGTTTAGTGCCTTGATCATGTTGTATTGTCTCCAGGATGACAGACAGTAAAGTTGAAATTGAAATGTGAAATGACACCAAATAGTTTTCTCGTGGGAGAAGATGTCTCAAACTGAGCAGGAATCAATCTTGGTGAGGCAGATACTCTTATTAAAGAAGGCGGAGTTAGAGATTATGTAAAAAAAATTAATAAGTGAAGATGTGGTGATACTGAAGGTCAATAGTTGATAAAAGTGTATATAGACAAAGATGGAGACGGCACTGGGACAGAAACAATAATGAAACACAGTGAACAAGATGCAGCCAGCGACTCATAGATGGCAACTTGCATCAGGGTCAGTGAACCATAGCTGACTGTCCAGTGAACCATAACTGGCAGTGTCCAGTGACTCATAGCTGGCAACTTGCATCAGGGTCAGTGAACCATAGCTGGCAGCTTGCATCACAGTCAGTGAACCAAGACTCTATTCTGCCACCAAGGGGCAACCCTGCAAACAGGCTGCACTTCTGTAGTCTGGCTAAGAGAATAGGGATCATAGTAGGAAGGCAAACCAGCTACCCAAAAAGGCCATGTGAAACCTGATGTTTGCCTGAAAAGCACAGACAGATATTGCAGCCTCGCTGTAAACTACAACACATTGTCATTGTCAGGATTAACTTGAAGAAGAAGTTATGTCAGTAACTATGTTTCTGTCTCAGAGCAGTCCCAGCCTTGACATATATGTTGTTATCGAATGTTAGTAGTTTTTTCTTCTTCTTACGCTGTCAGACGTCAACCTGTATTTTTTCTAAAAAAGCAGCGGTCATCCTGAGGCTGTCGACACTGCCATAGAGCTTGTCTAGTGTTGCCACTGGTGATGGCCACATCTGCTCTCTCTGATCCTCGTATGTCGGGCAGTTTTGCAGCAGCTGTTCAGCGGTCATTTTCCCGGTACCACACGAGCTTTCGTCGGTGCCACCTAATTTCAGTTTATTGAATAGGTGGTACCTCAGTCTATTGTGGCCAGTGCGAAGTCTGAAGACCACGACCTCGCTCTCTTCTGTTCAACTGGTAATAGGCATCGTTTTTTGTGTAGCCAGTATGTTCTGTTTCCCACTTGGCTAGAATCTGGCTGTGGTAGTCTTGCACTTTCTTTTGCCAGTCTGTCTGCCTCCTCATTGCCTTGGATGTCACAGTGGGATGAAACCCACTGTACCACTACTCTTTTTGGTGTGGACTGCTGGCATAGTTGACAGAGTACTGCTCTTAAATCATTAAGTTCAGTATTTTTCTGGCTTTTTAGTGCTGTGACTACGGCCAGGGCATCTGTGAACAGGACTATATGGCTTTCATTTCTTTTGCCTGTCACCATTTCTTCTCATGCAGCCCTCAGTGCCTCTGCCTCCGCTCTGAAATTGCTTGTTAGTAGTTTGATTGTATAAGGAACACTCAGTGGTCTTGAGGTAAGGTGTCCGCCTCGGGTGTCGGAGGTCGCGTGTTCAAATTACAATGGTGACCGGGATTTTGTTCATGCGGATCTTCTGGTAATAAAAATTCTCCTGATCTCTGAGTAGTGAGATTGGACTCCAGTGTCGAGCACGCTAAAAATTCCTCGGCAGCCGGAAATCAAAAAGAGTAGGCTGAACGGCCGCTGACTAGAGTCTTCTAAACCAGTATAAAGACGTTAAGTTAAGATCAAGTGGCCAGTTCACTTCCTTGATACCTTGTAATATTGCTAGGTACATATAGTCCCATGTCTGGTACTGCTGTTAGGGATGGAGTGTTAGCCAAGTTGTCATTCTATGGTTTAAGGACACCTGTTTCCATACTCAACAATTTCTGTTATTGTTAGGAAAATATAGTTCTATATCAAATACTGCTGTTAAGGATGGAGTGTTAGCTGTTTCATTGTACGAAATTTCTGCTTTAGTTGGGTGTGGTGACCTGTTCCCTTACGTGAAATATCTTGGCTTGACTTTGTGCTCCTTTTGGCTTGACTTTGTGCACCACCATGCATGTTCACTCTATTAATAGAGTTGGGAACCTTTTACACAACTTTATGTGACATTGTGGAGTCTACATACTATTTTCCGATTGGTCACCAGACAAACTAATAATTATAATGTATGTCAAGAGATTACCAAGGCCAGACAAACGTTTTTAACATTTTATTATATAATTATAGCAGATTGGCCATTTTCATCATTGAGACTAAAACAGTATTGTAAGAATGAGAGATAACGGACTTTGTAATCAGGACATGCAAACGTCAGTTTATCAACAATTGTCGTATGCAAATAGATTTACATACATGCAAACGTCAGTTTATCAACAATTGTCGTATGCAAATAGATTTACATACATGCAAACGTCAGTTTATCAGCAATTGTCGTATGCAAATAGATTTACATATCTTCCATTATCTATGTTCATTAATGACGTGCTCCGTTTAGTGTAAGTCATAGATGATATCAATGTGTGTATGTTGTTATGCCATGATATGAAAGAGAAATATATTTTTACAAATCAGAAATATATGACATTTTGCTGTGTCAACAAATATAATCCTAGGAAGGAGTTTATGTACAAATATATATATATATATATATATATATTACTGACTTATATTGAATAGTTCTTTGATCTTCTTTTGGCTTGTTTCTGATATCTTTCACGGTTTGACTGCTTGCGGCTTATCTGGCACGTGTTGCTGACTGTAATATACATTCACTGTTTGATTTACGTTTGTATTTTTAATTATCTGTATTGTACGTGCTTCATGTAGGTTGTGCATTTTTGTTTTCCCTGTATGTTTATTTGAGGTCTTCCATATAGCAAAGATGAGCTGGCTTCAAGACTAATTTTTTTTTAAATTATGAAAACTACGTATCTGCTTTAACAAGACCGTCTCTGTTTTGGAATCCCCAGGGTAAGACACATAGAGGTAGACCAATATGTACATGTAGATCATTAAATGTGAGCACCGTGAGAGATGGCGGTATGCCAGCCTGAGTGGTTCAGAGCATGCAGCTCTTAGGAGGCGACAAATTAATGAGGCTACTATCAGTCTTCGTATCATTTCGTCTGTTCCCCTAATGAGCACTTGTCTGACATGAGCTCACCTAACAACAGCTGCTTAGAGACTCATTTATAAAGCAAGTGAATGACATGCTCAATCCATTTATTGGAGTTCTCTGCAGCTCTGTATAGATGCTCGAGAGTCTTGTCCTGTTGAAGTTTGGTACTTGATCCTGCCAGCTAAGCCTACGGAGACAGCTTATGTGGAAATGGTTGAGTTTCCTGAACATGTCTGCTAAAAACTGTCCATATTTGGCGGGCTTATAAAATGCCTTGAACTTGGGTGGCAACACTTATTCCTTGCCCGCCCCAAATATTTGCTCATTGTCTTCCAAAAGCAGCACTTGCCTTGGCAATCCTTTTTGTGGACTTCAAGATTTGATGTTCTCTTTTCTGGTGAGGCTACTACTTAGGTAGGTAAAGCTATCAACTGCTTGTAGTTTTTAGCCACACACAGTGATGTTTGGATCAGGGTAAGGCTTCCGATTCCTTCTGTCTTCTTTGTGTTGACAGACCAAAATTAGTGCACTTGTCATATGGAAGACCTCTTACAGCAAATATGCAATAAATTGACCATGGTGTGCACTTTTTCATGCACATGTTTTCTAGACTACTAAAGTAACTTAACACTGGTGATTAGTTCCAGTAACAGCGTAACGTTACAACATTGTTAAGAGTTATAAAGAAGCAAAGACACTCATCAAACGATCCATCAGAACGGAGTGGATAGACCAGCACAAATAAAGCAAGTAAGAAATGAGAGCATAGACAAACTTGGCAGAGATGGGCAGTTAAAGATCTTCAGACTCAGAACTGATAATTGCAGACTTAACATTTTACACCCTAATATGCCGGAAACCACCAGCAAAAAGGCTTATGCACTTTCCCTTTAACCAACCAGCCAGGGCAGACGGACCAAAAATGCGAGGACAGTGATGGTTTTGATGAAGAAAATGACCCTGAATAATGCATCTACTCTGAAACAAAGTGTCATCACTGATAAAGATGATTCCTTTAAGGCTTAGGGTGTAATGGGTTAAGGCCCACCTCCACAGAACGGATCTCAGAGACACCATCACGTGCAATTGTGGAGCACCCAAGCAAACACCAGAACATATATTCTGCAGGACTCGCCTTCCTATGCAGACCACAGAGAGGAAGTCTGGCCTGCTGGATCGACCATGCTCAAAAAGCTGTGGGGGACCAGCGAAGATCTGAAATGCGGTGTTTCCTTCGTGAACCTCACCGGGATTAAAAGCATAGTATCAGTTGATCGAAGAAGTAGACGTTAAGTTGGTGTTAGCTTTAGAAGTTCAAGACTCCATTGGTTGTTGGAGCTTGGGAACAGTTGCACACCAAGTACCGTACACAGTATAAACATAACGCAGGATCGATATTATACGTCATTATATAGTGTTATGTAAGTAAAGTTTAGAATAAACAATTCAAAATCGAGACAGAACTCAAACAATTCATGGATTATTTGCTCTCAGGCAATTCATGGATTATTTGCTCTCAAACAATTCAAAATCGAGACAGAACTCAAACAATTCATGGATTATTCGCTCTCAAACAATTCATGGATTATTTGCTCTCAAACAATTCAAAATCGAGACAGAACTCAAACAATTCATGGATTATTCGCTCTCAAACAATTCATGGATTATTTGCTCTCAAACAATCCATGGATTATTTGCTCTCAAACAATTCAAAATCGAGACAGAACTCAAACAATTCATGGATTATTCGCTCTCAAACAACTCATGTATTATTTGCTCTCAGGCAATTCATGTATTATTTGCTCTGAAACAATTCATGGATTATTTGCTCTCAAACAATTCAAAATCGAGACAGAACTCAAACAATTCATGGATTATTCGCTCTCAAACAACTCATGTATTATTTGCTCTCAGGCAATTCATGTATTATTTGCTCTGAAACAATTCATGGATTATTTGCTCTCAAACAATTCAAAATCGAGACAGAACTCAAACAATTCATGGATTATTCGCTCTCAAATAACTCATGTATTATTTGCTCTCAGGCAATTCATGTATTATTTGCTCTGAAACAATTCATGGATTATTTGCTGTCACGAAGGGTTAACAAATGCTTACAAGCATTACCAATCGACTGGAATAAGAAACGGTAGATCTGTGCAGCAGTTGGTTGTGCTTGAAACTCACCTACTAATCATTAGGATATTGTTAAATACAAGGAGATCGCAGAGTGAGAAAATGAATTAATGATAAAATCCAGTGGATGTTACATTAAATATAGTGGATGTGATCACTTCGGTTATCAACAGACCACCGCATAACGTCTGCCATTTTGAAAGTGAAGATGTTCCTGGCTCATGCTTTTATATATAATTGTAATGACCTTGACCTATGTGTGATGACTTTGTTATTTTGAGAGACAATATATATTTGTTTTATCAGAACTGCAGAATCTAGTGTTTGTTTTAATTTTTTTCATTAGTGTTGCTCGTCAAGGTTTGTCATATTGAAATTATCAGTTTTCTTCACTCGTCAAGGTTTGTCATGTTGAAATTATCAGTTGTCTTCACTCGTCAAGGTTTGACATGTTGAAATTATCAGTTGTCTTCACTCGTCAAGGTTTGACATGTTGAAATTATCAGTTGTCTTCACTCGTCAAGGTTTGTCATGTTGAAATTATCAGTTGTCTTCACTCGTCAAGGTTTGACATGTAGAAATTATCAGTTGTCTTCACTCGTCAAGGTTTGACATGTTGAAATTATCAGTTGTCTTCACTCGTCAAGGTTTGACATGTTGAAATTATCAGTTGTCTTCACACGTCAAGGTTTGTCATATTGAAATTATCAGTTGTCTTCAATTCAACCATCCAGTCAAAACCTTTTCAGCTCCCTGTGAAGCAAATGTCTTCAGCAATATATGTCCAAGTCCTCATGTCCCATATCGTCCACTCCAGCTACATCTTTCCTGTATCCTTTATGTTTGTCTCGAGCTCTCTCTCCTCCATGAGTGATCTGGTCTGCCTCTACCTCTACTACCCTGGGCATTCTAGAACAGAGATTGTGTTGTAATACTATCAGCTGATCTCCGTTGTGTGTTTCTTATCGACTGCCAATGACTTCTGCTTCCATCATGTTCCACTGATCTCTGTCAATAGTTCTTATCATACCATTTCAATCTCTCTATTATGCAATGTACATCCAATGATCAAAGTCTATCTGTTCAGACATGATGATTCATACTTGATAATAATGCAGGTAATTACTTTCTGTGCCCGGTAACCTGACGGAGTATTTAACCAGAAGCCAGATCAGGTAACCTCGCACAGTATTATACTAGAAGCCAGCACCGACAACCTCACAGAGTGTTTGACTAGAAGCCAGCTCCGACAACCTCACAGAGTGTTCGACTAGAAGCCAGCACCGACAACCTCACAGAGTGTTCGACTAGAAGCCAGCTCCGACAACCTCACAGAGTGTTCGACTAGAAGCCAGCACCGACAACCTCACAGAGTGTTTGACGAAGCCAGCTCCGACAACCTTACAGTGTTAGATAAAGCCAGCTCCAACAGCCTTACAGAGTGTTAGACTCTGATGCACACAGCCATGCTCTGATGCAAACATCCAGCTATGAGTCGCAGGATACTGTCAACTCATTCACTGTCATGTCTCTGGTCCCATGTTTTCGTTCCAAGCGGCGCGTTCTGAATTAAGTTAATTCTTGAAGATGTTTATTTGATGGCAGGTTACAGTGGCTTTCCTATGTCATGAGGCATGATTAAGAAAGTGGAACGAAGCCCTCTTGGCTGTAGTGCAATGCAATGATTTTTAATTAGTTCACCTCGCTTGGGATTGCAGTGTTGATCTCCACATCATTGGCCAGGCTGCTGTAACATCGCATGTTTCCAAAAGCACGATCTAGGACGTGAGGTGTGGATCTTGGTCAGTATGTTTTACCTGATCGTGGTCAGTCTCATTCAACCTATTTCCAGGAACACGACCGAGCACGGGAGGTGTGTGTCATGGTCAGTCTCATTCAATCTATTTCCAGGAACACGAGCGAGCACGTGAAGCGTGGGCCTTTTGATCATCATGTTTCACCTGACTGATTACTCTTTGCTCCCAACAGTTGGAAAGTAAACCAAGATAACTGCAGTTTTAACAGTTAGAGCTCAGGAAAATGGCACAAACTTTGAAGTGGCTGATGTGGCCTGCAGCTCCAATGGGATACCAGAAAGAATAAGTCATTAGTCAAGTTATAATAAAAATGATCTCAAGATTTCCTAACTTGGTAGATCAACATTACTCAAACTTGTATTCACGGCAAACTTTATTCATGTTTTTAAAAACTTCCCTGCACATTTTCTGACCCTATGTCACAAAAGACAGTAGCATTCAATATAGTTTCTTTTTCGGTTTAAAAAAAAAATTGAAATAAAGTTAGCTAATTTGGAACTCAACTTTCATGTACTCAATGATGTGGGCGCACAAAGACAAATATTGCATAGGATACAAAAACGTCAGTTGAGTTAGCTGGATCACAATATGAGATACGAAAGTCGTCTACAGAAGATACTAGAGGGCAAGATTCAGGGAATGGGGCCATCAATACTCACCTTTACATCCCAGACATGCTGTAATGAAGAGAAATGCAGAGGAAAGGGTCAAATGGAGAGACATACTCAGACAACCTTACAACCTGTCTCCGGACTGATCAACCAGAGGAAAGGGACAAATGGAGAGACATACTCAGACAACCTTACAACCAGTCTCCAAACTGATCAACCAGAGGATAGGGTCTAATAGAGAGACATACTCAGACAACCTTACAACCAGTCTCCGGACTGATCAACCAGATGATGAATTTGGAACGAATATTTACCATAAACAAGTGCCTGTTTCCACTCCACGTTAGGAGCACGGTGTAACCACTACATTTTGCCGAAAGTCAGTAAGTAGGTCACAAACTGATATGGGATAGCTGAAAAATGTAGCTGGTAGTTTCTAAACGTGTCATTTTAGGTGGTAGGAACATCCTGCTTTGTGATTACTGAAGGAAGCAGGCGATAGGTGTCGCCTTCATGTGCGCGTAATACAAAACGACACTCGTCGTAAATGAGTGAAATATAAATCGAGAAGATAATATCAAAAGATGGACATAGAAATGTCTGACAGGACAGAGGGAGTTGGAGATCTATTGTAGTCTGCCATCGTTGTAGAGATGGCACTGAGTGAAACGAACGAACAATGACAGCTTAAGTTTGATGCCAGGAAGAGAAACAATGGGGAGGTCATTTACAAACAACTTTGTTAAAGCTGGATAAGGTAATTCCGTGTTATGTCCCCTATGCGTTTTCGGGCGGAACTAAGAGACGATCCAAGTGAATCTATGGCTGGTAGAATGTTTGTCTTAAAGAGATTATACACTAATTAATTAATTTGTTATTTAGCCAATAATTTAATTAAGTTTTATAAAGTAAGAAAAAAACTTCCCTGATTTGAGAAAATAAGCAAAATTAATTTATTAATATAATTTGTTGAACATTTCATATCGCCCGGCTAGCTCAGTCGGTAGAGCACGAGACTCTTAATCTCGGGGTCGTGGGTTCGAGCCCCACGTTGGGCGCAATTTTTTTTCTTCCCTTTTACGACTTCTCTCTACACCAACTATAAAAAATCATATCATTTCGCAGTCAAGCTGTAAACTGCGGCACAACGCATTCCGTTCTCTGGACTAAATTTCTTTTACTTGAGCCCTTTTCAGGACTTGGTGGCGGGAGATTGAGAACGAACTAAGTCAAGTCATATCACATGGTTGATTGGTCCGTACTGTTTGTAATGTTAATATTGTCTCACCGTATTAGCCGGTTCTCTAGTTGGCCTGTCCTTAGACTGGTTTTTAAGGTTCTCTTCATTTGACACTATGTATCAGCATCCGCACCAAGGTAAGCATTCGATTTTTTAAAACTTGGTTTCTATATTTTTTTAGGAAGACTAACGTCTGGTCAGGTAAAATATACTAATGTTAGTCAGGGTCAGGCTAAATATATTGATCAGACATGTTAGAGTCAGGCAAAACATACTAATGTTAGTCAGTTCAGTTCAGTTCAGTTCATCCCGTAACCCATCAGGTCGTTGGGGCACACATGAAGACATGAAAATCCCACGTCATCCCTCTCTGTCTGTCGCCGCCTGACGTATCTCACCGGGACGAAGGCCTGACCACTCAGTGATGTTGTCCACCCATCTCTTCCTTGGACGTCCTCGCCCTCTCTGTCCCGGTACGGATCCAAAGAGATCAGCCTTCCCTCTCTGTCCGAGTACTTCTTCTTCTTCTTCTTCTTCTTCTTCGTACGCAGTCAGACAGTAACCATTATTTTTTCGAAAAAAGCGGCGGTCATCCTGAGGCTCTCGCCACTGCCATAGAGCTTGTCTTGCAGTTCCACTGGTAATGGCCACATCTGCTCTCTCTGATCCTCGTATGTCGGGCAGTTCTGCAGAAGATGTTCAGCGGTCATTTTACCAGTACCGCACGGGCATTCGTCGTTACACCCTATCTTCAATTTGTTGAATAGGTGGTACCTCAGTCTGTTGTGGCCAGTGCGAAGTCTGAAGACAACGACCTGCTCTCTTCGGTTCAACTGGTAATAGGCATCGTTTTTGGTGTAACCAGTATGTTCGGTTTCCCATTTGGTCATGTATCTGGTCTGTCCGGGTACGGATCCAAAGAGATCAGCCTTCCCTCTCTTCAGCATTTTTACGGCTTCATATACTTCTTCCCTTGTTATCGTTTGATTTTCCTCTATCAGACTCACTTCAGGAGACATTGCCATTCCTGGGTCACCTCGATCTTCATTCTTAAATAGCTCCGAACAGTACTCTGTCCAGCGCTCACGAATGTCTTGAGCTTCTGTGAGACATTTCCCACTCTTGTCCTGAATCGTCGTACTTCGACTTTGGACAGGTCAGGCAAAACATACTGTTTCTGTTTCTAAGAATCGACGTCACTGCACTCCGGGCATACTCATAGGTGCTCAGTCTCTCTCATCAAATGGCGTAAGGTATGGATGCTGATGGTCCCTGTAGCTCGCTGGTTGTACACGCTCCTGCTCCGTCCTCTCATGCGCCACACTCCACTTGAACCTCGTTTAATGTCGAAACTTTGCAGTCTGTGGATTGCTGCTTCATCTATTGCGGTGTCCTCATCCAGCAGGCGGTCATTGATTGATTTCAAAACATACTGATGTTAGTCAGTCAGGGTCAGGCAAAATATACTGATCAGACATATTAGTTAGGGTCAGGCAAAATATACTGATCAGACATGTAAATCAGGGTCAGGCAAAATATACTGATCAGACATGTTAGTGAGGGTCAGGCAAAACATTCTGGCCAAGACCCTCATTTCGGCTTCCAAGTAGCCCTACTGGAAACGGGCTGTTTTCATGGCAGCCTGGCTAACGAGGTGAGGGATCGCCGTGAGTGACACGCAGATGAAGCCAAGCATAGTACAACCGCCTGGAGGACCTCAGTCCCCCTTCAGCAGCAGTACGCTCGGGATGTAAGGAAAGCTACTGCAACCCGCCACTTAACGCCCTTTCTAGGGCACACAAAAGAGTAACCTATTCATTATGGACATTCGCAAACAACAACAACAACAATCATGTGGTAACTCCTCAGATTTCCATGACTTTTCCATGTGTCCCCGTTTCCATCTATCTGGGACTTGATTCCCGGTGTTTGTGATTATGTAGTATTTCTAGTGGCAGAAGTCCACTAACCTTTATTCTCTTTCATCTCTAGCACCCAGCCCATTCTTCTCAACTGTGTCCCACTCAGAGCCCATGCCAACATATCTAGCACCCAGCCCATTCTTCTCAACTGTGTCCCACTCAGAGCCCATGCCAACATATCTAGCACCCAGCCCAACTGTGTCTCGCTCAGAGCCCATGCCAACATCTCTAGCACGCAGCCCTTTCTTCTCAACTGTGTCCAGCTCAGAGCCCATGCCAACATCTCTAGCACCCATCCCTTTCTACTCAACTATGCGCATCTTAGAGCCCATGCCAACATCTCTAGCACGCAGCCCTTTCTTCTCAACTGTGTCCAGCTCAGAGCCCATGCCAACATCTCTAGCACCCATCCCTTTCTACTCAACTATGCGCATCTTAGAGCCCATGCCAACATCTCTAGCACCCAGCCCAACTATGTCCCTGTCAGAGCTCATGCTAACATCTCTGGCACCCAGCCCTTTCTTCTCAACTGTGTCCAGCTCAGAGCCCATGCCAACATCTCTAGCACCCAGCCCAACTATGTCCCTGTCAGAGCCCATGCAAACATCTCTGGCACCCAGCCCTTTCTTCTCAACTGTGTCCAGCTCAGAGCCCATGCCAACATCTCTAGCACCCATCCCTTTCTACTCAACTATGCGCATCTTAGAGCCCATGCCAACATCTCTAGCACGCAGCCCTTTCTTCTCAACTGTGTCCAGCTCAGAGCCCATGCCAACATCTCTAGCACCCAGCCCAACTGTACCTATCTCAGAGCCCATGCCAACATCTCTAGCACCCAGCCCAACTGTGTCCAGCTGAGAGCCCATGCCAACATCTCTAGCACCCAGCCCAACTGTGTCCAGCTGAGAGCCCATGCCAACAACTCTAGCACCCAGCCCATCTATGTCCCTGTCAGAGCCCATGCCAACATCTCTAGCACCCAGCCCAACTGTGTCCAGCTGAGAGCCCATGCCAACATCTCTAGCACCCAGCCCATCTATGTCCCTGTCAGAGCCCATGCCAACATCTCTAGCACCAAGCCCATCTATGTCCCTGTCAGAGCCCATGCCAACATCTCTAGCACCCAGCCCAACTGTGTCCAGCTCAGAGCCCATGCCAACATCTCTAGCACCCAGCCCAACTGTGTCCAGCTCAGAGCCCATGCCAACATCTCTAGCACCCAGCCCATCTATGTCCCTGTCAGAGCCCATGCCAACATCTCTAGCACCCAGCCCAACTGTGTCCAGCTCAGAGCCCATGCCAACATCTCTAGCACCCAGCCCAACTGTGTCCAGCTCAGAGCCCATGCCAACATCTCTAGCACCCAGCCCATCTATGTCCAACTCAGAGCCCATGCCAACATCTCTAGCACCCAGCCCAACTGTGTCCAACTCAGAACCCATGCCAACAATCGCATTCCAATTTCCAATTATCACGACATTATCTAATGCCTTTGATATCCTCAATATTTGCTTCTGTTTAACGTGAACTGATGTGGGCAGGCCTATTTGTATTATGGCTGTGTCCATCGAATACGAAGCCCTTCGTTATGTCATTAATCAAAATCAAAGAATGTATGTATTTTGTTTGAATTATTAAATGTTAAATAAACTTGTTTATTACGAATTTTTGATGCATTGCCAATCACACGCAGACATAGTTTTTTTGTTTTTTGTGTGTTTTTTTTGGTTTTGTTTTGCAGTCGCCTGATTTCTCTATTCCCCACGGCGGTGTGCGTTGCACTGTGGTTTTTATTTGGCGCCTGTCGGCCCAGTACATCCGACTTCAGCATGCATTTCATGCAACGGTTGCTTCATCTTGCATTTTCTAAGGGTTTGCTTCCCCGAGGTAACGGCCGGTGCTGCGATGGGGATCGAACCCAGCAATTCGGTTGTGAGCCGTGTCACTTAACCACTAGCCCACGCCGTCTCCGCAGACATGGTACAAATGGGGCGATCTGAAGACGTCATCTCAAATAGATTTAATTCTATTCAGGGTACACAATCGTCAGTTTGTCACAGATTGCAAGGTGATTTCCAGTCTGGGTGTTGACCATCGACCAGTTGTACTTTACTTTCATCAGATTATGCGACATACTAAACGTGGCCCTTACTTCAATGATGTAATTAACACAAGAAGGCTGGCCGATATGTTCATATTGGAAAACGTCAAACAGAAGAAGGAAGTGAAATATGAGAGTGTTACAAATAGAGGTACAGTGAAGAAACAATAGCAAACTTTCAAGTTAGCTTTAGTTAGCGTTTTGACTAAGGAGTGGTGTACTTCAAGAAAAGGTGGCATCGGAAAGAAATGAACTGTATGGTGGGCTGAAAGAATTAAGGCTACAGTCAAAGACGAGAAACGGACGATATGGTGGAATGAAGAATGTAGGCTACAGTCAAAGACGAGAAAATGTATTTTTTAAGAAATTGCGGCGATCTCACAAAGAAGGCTGAACGTAAAGCCAGGATAGTTGTACAACAGGAGAAAGAAAATGCGTGGCAGAAATATGGGTACTGAGTGAGGTATGGTGAGGTACTGAGTGAGGTATGGTGAGGTACTGAGTGAGGTATGGGGAGGTACTGAGTGAGGTATGGGGAGGTACTGAGTGAGGTATGGGGAGGTACTGAGTGAGGTATGGGGAGGTACTGAGTGAGGTATGGGGAGGTACTGAGTGAGGTATGGGGAGGTACTGAGTGAGGTATGGCGAGGTACTTGGTGAGGTATAGGGAGGTACTGAGGGAGGTATGATGAGCTACTGGGTGATGTATGGGGAGGTACTGAGTGAGGTATGGAGAGGTACTGAATGAGGTAGGGAGAGGTACTGAGTGAGCTATGTTCAACATCTTCCAGAAATATGGGGAGGTACTGAGTGAGGTATGGGGAGGTACTGAGTGAGGTATGGGGAGGTACTGAGTGAGGTATAGGGAGGTATTGGGTGAGCTATGGGGAGGTACTGAGTGAGGTATGGGTAGGTACTTGGTGAGGTATGGGGAGGTACTGAGTGAGCTATGGGGAGGCACTGAGTGAGCTATGGGGAGGCACTGAGTGAGCTTTGGGAAGGCACTGAGTGAGGTATGGGGATGGACTGAGTGAGCTATGGGGAGGTACTGAGTGAGGTATAGGGAGGTACTGAGTGAGGTATGTGGAGGTACTGAGTGAGGTATGGGGAGGTACTGAGTGAGCTATGTGCAACATCTCACAGAGACTTTTACAGGACAGTTCGCGCTCTCTGGTTGAGAGATGAGCAATATAGGTCTTATACAGAGGCCAATCTCAACAAACTGATGACCACTCTATGAACCTGAGGAGATAAGAGAGACAGGTGAGAGAAGTATTTGACAGACTTACCTGTCTCAGATGAAACAGTAAGTGGCTGTATAGAATCTTTGCAACGTCATTCATTAGTACAAATCACAAAGATATTGCGCATAGGGACAAATTAATACTCGAGCAAGAAGTCACACAATTAAAAGAAGTCTTAACTACAAGGATCCAAGTGTAGACAACGCATCAGCAGATACCATAAAAGCTTGTCACAATGTAGGGGTAAGATGGCTTACAAAGATATTGAATCAGGCCTTTATTGACGGTGGGGTATCTGGTGATTGGCAAAGACCGTTGGTGGTACCTATTTGGAGAAACAAGGTCAGCATAATAGATTGCAACTCTTATAGGTGCATATCCCTCCTTATAGGTTCATCATCATGTAGCATGTCCTTTGTAGAACTTCGTTCCCATCACAGTCTGTCTGAAAGAAACTCGGTCTCTTGCCAAAACACCAGCCTCTGCCACTGTCATACCCAGGCACTCCTGGATATCTTGGTGCCATCGTCTTCTTGGTCTACCTCTTCCTCTTTTGCCTGGCACCATACCTTCCATCACCGTCCTCTCAAGACCATTGTGTCTCTTGATGTGACCAAAGTATTTGCATTTTCTAGCCAAAATGGAATTGATAAACCAGTTCTCCTCTATGCTCAACTCTTGCCGAATGTCTACATTTGTTCTTTTCTCTGTCCAGGGTATTCTGAGGATCTTTCTGTAACATTTTGACTCGAAGGATTCGATTCTTTGTCTAGAAGTTTTGGTAATCGTCCATGCTTCACAGCCATAAGCTGCCACAGGAAAAACACAGGCTCTCAAGACTTTTACTTGTATCGTTTTGTTGTGCTCTGCCATAATTTCTTCAGGCTGTTCAGTCCTTGCATTGCCATAGCTATTCTTCTTCTGATTTCTTTCGAGCAGTCACCATTTTTGTCGATTCTGGAGCCCAGATATTCAAAATGTGTAACCTGATCTATTTCCTCACCACCCACTGTAAATGTATGCTGACGTTGTGTTTTATCGGTGGTCATTATCTTTGTTTTGTTTATGTTTATGAACAGATTTTGATCTTTACTATGTCCATTAACGGCTGAAAGTAGCTGCTCTAGCCCTTCCGCACTTCTTGATAGTATCACGGTGTCATCTGCGTATCGTAACTCTGGAATCTCGTACCCCCCAATCGTAAATGGGTCGAAACTTTCAATGTTCTTATCTTCTCGTACATTTCTCATTATACATTCCGCATATATGTTGTACAGATAATGTGAGAGGATACATCCCTGTCGGACTCCCTTTTGTACTGCAAACCAATCTGATGTTTGCCCAGATACTCGGACAGCGGCTTGTTGATCTTGGTATAATGTTTCAATGAGATGGACTATATGCAAAGGAAACCCCATTTCCTTCATGATTCTCCACAGATTTTGATGTTTTACCGTGTCGACGGCCTTAGTGTAATCAATGAAACATGTGTACAGGTCTACATTAAACTCTCTACATTTTTCATAGATATTCCTTAAATTGAATATGTGGTCCCGGGTCCCTCTGTCTTTCATAAAACCTGCCTGGACTACGTGAATTTCAGATTCAAACCTTTTCTCTATCCTTCTTAATAGGATTCGCAAGAGTATCTTGCTAGCATGGCTGATCAGTGCGATAGTTCGGTAGTTCGTGCACAGCTTCAGGTTGCCTTTTTTGGGGAGGGGAATTTAAATTGATTTCTTCCATGCTTCTGGCCACTCTGCACTGTGCCATATCTGTTTACACAGCTTGTGGTAGACTCGAGCATATGCCTCTCCTCCTGCTTGTATTAGCTCTGCTGGGATATCATCGCATCCTGGGGACTTTCCCTTTTTCAGGCTTTAAATTGCAGAGCCTACTTCTTCCAATGTTGGTTCAGGTTCTTTCTCATCCTTTGGTAGGATTGTAACTGAGCGCTTTGTGCTGTCTCCATACATGGTTCTGCAGTACTCTCTCCATCTATTCAGTATGTCTTTGGTTTCTGTTAATTTGATAGGTGCATATCCCTCCTTATAGGTACATATCCCTCCTTATAGGTGCATATCCCTCCTTATAGGTACATATCCCTCCTTATAGGTACATATCCCTCCTTATTGGTGCATATCTCTCATTATAGGTGCATATCCCTCCTTATAGGTACATATCCCTTCTTTGCCACGTTGGAAAATGTGTGCACTAGTACTTGAACAACGAGTTCGAGCTATTATGGGGCCGCTGCTCCGTACTTCACAAGCCGGATTCCGGAAAAAAGGGGATGTACGGATGCTATATTTACGCTCAGACAGTTAAGTGAAAAAACTATAGAATACAATTTTTTAAAACTCCACGTGGCCTTCATTTATCAAGAAAAGGCGTTTGACCGGGTAAACCGATGTAATCTTTGGGAGGTAATTGAGGAATATGGCGCGAAGTGTCAACTACTGGATGGCATTCGGGCCTTGTACGCAAAAAATGCAGATGCAGTACGGACGGATGGAGGTATGACAAATTGGTTTCCACTGCTGAGTGATGTGCATAACCTCTTCTGTTCATAATTTTAATGGATACAATTGCACATTTGGCTAACCCACACGAAGAGTCCCTAAATGAACTGTTGTTTGCTGATGATTAGGACATCATTTGGGATCAAGACGCTGAGCAGCGCATGAGCTGCAGTGGTCAGCGACCCATAGCTGACTACTAGCGTCAGGGCCAGCGAACCAGAGCTGCCAAGACCCTTCTACACCTCCACGCGGTGATCCTGGATAACAGGCTGCAGCGGGGCAGACCGGCTAAGGAGGAGGGATCAAAGAGCGAATGCTAACCCGGTACTAAAAAATGCTTGCTGAAGTCGGATGTGTTGGACCGAAAGGTGCAAATATCGCAGTCAAGCTGTAAACTACGACACAATGCATTCCGTTCTCTGGACTACATTCTGCTACTTAAGCCCTTTCATGGTTTGGTAGCCGGAGATTGAGAACGAACGAAGCAGAAGAAGCAGAAGAAGAAGAAGAATAAGAAGAAGGACATCTTTTACCAAAATGAAGAAAACCTACAATCTCACCTGAACTTTCTCCATCTTGCTTGTAACGAATATGACATGAAGATCAACAGACAAGACAGAAACCATGTTGATATCTCATGAACAAGTGTAGAGAAGTTTCCACATCAGTTATATTAGTATCACGCAAGTACGGGAGTTTAAAAATACCTAGGTAGTATGTTCAAGGATGATGGCAGAGTGGACAGAGAGATTGAACATAGAATTCAGAAGGCAACCAGTGTTCACTATTAAATTGCACCGATTTTGAAACACCCTATAGGGCTTCTTTCAACTAAGAGGAGGCTGATAAATACACTATTTATTCCAACATTGTATTACCAATGTCAATCTTGGTCCTTATTAGCAACCCATAGAGTAAGATCCAGAGCTGTGTGAAGTGCAGCTGGACAGACAATCCGTGACCGAATTCGCAACACTATACTGAGGCAGACAGTGGGTACAACCCCAGTTAGCAGCTACATTGAAGCACAACAAATAAGGTGGTTTGGTAGTTTAGTCAGAATACATTATGACCAGCCTGCAGCAAATGAAGGTCTCCGGCCCACAAACAAGGGGCAGAACTTGACGTCGGTGGATCGTGGTGTCTCTGACACTCTCAGGAAGTTACATCTAACTTAACTTAACTTAACTTAACTTCACCTAACTTAACTTAACTTAACTTAACTGAACTGAACTTAACTTAACTTAATTTAATTTAATTTAGTTTAGTTTAATTTAATTTAATTTAATTTAATTTAACTTAACTTAATTTAATTTAACTTAACTTAACTTAACTTAACTTAACTTAACGTAACGTTTTTATACTGGTTTAAAAGACTCATCAGAGTCTGAATACAACGACAGTACAATCCTCCCACTTGGCGATAACAAGAAGTCTACGCATCCCGCCTCTCTGCGACACCACATTGCAACGGGATTGGGACAAATGAAGAAGAAGAAGAATGAAATGTTGATATTTCTTCAGATGTACAAAGTGTAAATCCCCTGTCCGTGTACACGTCACATGTAGATTATTCTATTCAAAAATTAAGGATCAAGTTTTTTTTCCGCCATCAAATATTCAAATGGCTTCCTTTTTAATCTGGTGAGATTCGTTGGGTGCCCTTGAATTATTTTTAGTGGTTTACTTTAATGCCCTAGATTTCTAGCTGCTCGTGTTTTCCACCTATTTGTGTTTTCTAACTGTTTGTGTTTTCCACCTATTTGTGTTTTCTAACTGTTTGTGTTTTCGACCTATTTGTGTTTTCCACCTGTTCTTGTTTTCCACCTTATTATGTTTTCCATCTATTTATGTTTTCTACCTGGTTCGTGTTTGCCACCTTATCATGTTTCGACCTATTTATGTTGTCCACCTAGTTGTGTTTCGACCTATTTATGTTTCGACCTATTTATGTTGTCCACCTATTTCTGTTTCCTTTTTTTCTGTTTCCACCTATTTCTGTTTCCACCTATTTATGTTTTCTCCTGTTTCTGTTTCCACCTATTTGTGTTTTCTCCTGTTTCTGTTTCCACCTATTTATGTTTTCTCCTGTTTCTGTTTCCACCTATTTGTGTTTTCTCCTGTTTCTGTTTCCACCTATTTGTGTTTCCATCTATTTATGTTTCCACCTGTTTGTGTTTTCCACCTTATCATATTTCAGCCTATTTCTGTTTCCACCTATTTATTTTTCCACCTATTTCTGTTTCCACTTATTTATGTTTTCTCCTGTTTCTGTTTCCACCTATTTGTGTTTCCATCCATTTATGTTTCTACCTGGTTCGTGTTTGCCACCTTATCATGTTTCGACCTATTTATGTTGTCCACCTAGTTGTGTTTCGACCTATTTATGTTTCGACCTATTTATGTTGTCCACCTATTTCTGTTTCCTTTTTTTCTGTTTCCACCTATTTCTGTTTCCACCTATTTATGTTTTCTCCTGTTTCTGTTTCCACCTATTTGTGTTTTCTCCTGTTTCTGTTTCCACCTATTTATGTTTTCTCCTGTTTCTGTTTCCACCTATTTGTGTTTTCTCCTGTTTCTGTTTCCACCTATTTGTGTTTCCATCTATTTATGTTTCCACCTGTTTGTGTTTTCCACCTTATCATATTTCAGCCTATTTCTGTTTCCACCTATTTATTTTTCCACCTATTTCTGTTTCCACTTATTTATGTTTTCTCCTGTTTCTGTTTCCACCTATTTGTGTTTCCATCTATTTATGTTTCTACCTGTTCGTGTTTTCCACCTTATCATGTTTCGACCTGTTCGTGTTTGCCACCTTATTATGTTTCGACCTATTTATGTTTCCACCTATTTCTGTTTCCACCTATGAATGTTTCCATCTGTTCGTGTTTTTCACCTGTTTGTGTTTTTCAGCTACCAGCAACATACGAGTAGATAAGCTAGATAGAATCCAGAACGAGGCCTTCTCGATAAAAGCTGATATCTCAGAGGGAACATCAAGTGAAGCCCTAGGGGCCGCACGAGAAGTGGAGCCACCTGAAACTATAAAGGAATGAACTAGGACTAAATTATCAAGGACAACACTTACCAAACATCCAAATCCTTTGGGGATAAAAGAAACAACAGCGAGCTATGGGGAAAACTACTGGAACATCACATATGTCCAACAGTAAGAAAACTATAGAAGAACTAAACAAATACAAACTCCTAAAAGAAATAGTACGAGTACAACATAATGAACTACATAAACCAGGTACTCTACCCTGGAAGCTCATCATTCCAGGTACGGAGACACTCCAAGTTCGTACAAATCATTAAACCTAACCTAACGTCATTATATTGGTTTAGACGACTGCTGAGTCTGTAAACAACCAGTTTCATTTACATTACCCTGCTCTAAAAGCTATGCACATCCAATCTATTCTTACATGCATTAATTGTCCGTGCCTCCACTACTTCCTGTGGCAATGTATTCAATCATTCACCACTCTCTGACTAAAAGCATATTTCCTAATTTCTAATCTGGACTTTTCTTTAGTTAATTTAGCTTGACTTCGTTCGTTCTCAATTTCCCGCTACCAAGCTCTAAAAAGGGCAAGTAGTAAAATGTAGTCCAGAGAGCAAAATGCGTTGTGTCGTAGTTTACAGTTTGACTGTTATATTTGCACCTTTCCGACACATCCGACTTCAGCAAGCATTTTTTGAGTACCGGGTTAGCATTCATCGCAGAATGCAGGCAGTGTATGAGGACAAACGTGTGTCGAGGACAATAGTGATGAACTGGTCAACGATGTTTACAGAAGGACATGAATTAACTCTTCCGAGACCAGGTCAGGCGCATATTGTTGCGTTAACTCACGTCTTTCTTCAAACATCGTTGTCCAGTTCGTCACCATACGCTGCCTGCATTCTGCGATGAATGTCAACTGGTCGACATCCTTCAACTGTTAGTACGTATATTCACTTGTTGTAGTTAGGTCCGGTTTCATTTGAACACGCCTTGTTTAAGGTTGGTGGGTTTAAGGTGTCTTCACCAAAATGAAAAGCAAACCTTTAACAAATAAAAACTGATTTATTTCTTTGCCTTTGTCTACTAATATGAAATCCATTTGCAATGTTGTTTTCTTCTTCGTCGTTCTTTCTCAATCTCCCGCTACCAAGCCCTGAACGTTCTCAGTCTCCCGCTACCAAGCCCTGAACGTTCTCAAACTCCCGCTACCAAGCCCTGAACGTTCTCTATCTCCCGCTACCAAGTCCTCAACGTTCTCAAACTCCCGCTACCAAGCCCTGAACGTTCTCAATCTCCCGCTATCAAGTTCTGAACGTCTCAATCTCCCGCTACCAATTCCTGAACGTTCTCAATCTCCCGCTACCAAGCCCGTTAAAGGGCTTTGCAAGTAACTGTATGTAGTCTGGAGAACTGAATGCGTTATGACGTAGTTTACAGTTTGCCTGCGATACTTGCACGTTTCGGTCCAACACCCTGACATCTCTCACATATTTAAATTAATCTTTCGAGTCATCAAGACGCTGATCAGTGCAAGAGATGTAACGGTCAGCGACCTATAGCTGAATGCTAGCGCCAGGGCCAGGGATCCAGAGCTGTCAATACCCTTCTACACCTCCACGCGGTGATCCTGGATAACATACTGCAGCGAAGCAGACTGGCTAAGGAGAAAGGATCGAAGAAGAAAGGCTAATCCGTTAATCAAAAATGCCTGCTGAAGTCGGATGTGTCAGACCGATAGGTACACATATCGCAGTCAATCTTCTTCTTCTTCTTCTTCTTCTTCTTCTTCTTCTTCTTCTTCTTCTTCTTCTTCTTCTTCTTCTTCTTCTTCTTCTTCTTCTTCTTCGATCGTTCTCAATCTCCAACTACCAAACCCTGAAAGGGTTTAAGTAGCAGAATGTAGTCCAGAGAACGGAATGCGTTGTGTCGTAGTTTACAGCTTGACTGCGATATTTGCACCTTTCGGTCCAACACATCCGACTTCAGCAAGAGTTCTGTCTGAAGATGATGACTTGCTCTTCTCTAGTTACGATTTATACATCTAATATTCATTGTTGCAAAAATTGCAATACGTAATACGTGCCAGTTCGCTATGTTGGACCGAAGGGTGTAAATATCGCAGTCAACCTGTATACTAAAGACGCAACGCATTCCGTTCGCCGAACTACATCCTGTTACTGGCAAAACCCTGTTCAGGACTTGGTGGCGGGAGATTGAGAACGAGCGCAGAAGAAGTTCCAGTTCGTGAACTTTAAGTTCTGCCATGTTTTCTTCCATTGTTGACTTGTAATCGGGTAGATAGAAAACAGATGATTGGCCTGTTGTGTTTTCGCGTGATTGAGATGATGCCCCCTTTTGACCTTCATGCAGGCCACTGCTTTTTAAAAAAATCCCGGCTGTTTATTTTTGACAGCTATCTTCTATAGAGGTCATTCAGCTAACCCCCATCCATCTGATGCACATGGCAGGAAGTCTGGTTCCTCCCCTAGAAGATGTCAACTTCAAGGTCAAAATCTATAAGAAGGTCTCAGATAGGGGCAAATTGCTAGGTATCAGATAAGGGACACTTGCTACATATATGAAGGTCCTTCAATAAGGGACACTTGCTACATATACGGAGGTCCTTAAATAAGGGACACTTGCTGTATATATATGGAGGTCCTTTAATAAGGGACACTTTCTACATATATGAAGGTCCTTAAATAAGGGACACTACGAAGCCTTAGATAAGAAACATTTGCAACCTATAAGGAGGCTCTTAGATATGCGACAGTTGCTGGATACAGGGTGGTCCTTAGATAGGGGTCATTTGGAACATATAAGGAGGTCTTAGATAGGGGTCAATTGATAGGCTTGGATAACCTTAGAGCCATCATTCGTCCGCCTGTAAACATATCGTCCTGTAACACACGATCACAAAAATAATTTAAAGGGACGATAAGAAGTAAATGTCATTCATAAACGGTTGTGTATCTCAACACACATTCAAGTTGTTCTTCTGTTGAAGCTATTTGAAAGACAGTCCAAGCGGTGTTATGTTGCTTGAATGCACTATCACCTACAAATGATTCATGTTTTTCTTGCTCTTCCGTCCATCAATGTGGCACATAAATGTCACACACAGAAACAGAATTGTCCAACTGACCCCAAAAAGTCCTCCAGATCACTGCGGAATGTCAACAATGTCATAGAGGCGGAGCGTCTGTCAATCACGCCAAAACCTGGAATGTGTAACTTGAACCCATTTTCACTCAGGGGTGGCAGGATGGTAACTTTCCACAACCTGATATTTTATATTATGCTTGTGTTTTAATAACAACAACTCGTGAAACACAAATAACACGCACAATAAACATATAATATATAGTTTTAGCTTAAAAGCTGGGTATTAAGTTCATAAATTTGATCGAGGTCACTTTCTCACACATGTCCTTTTTCACCCCTCTTCAAAGTTTCCTACGCGCCGTTGGAATAAGGGAGTCCGTGTGCTGCTGTTGGGATTGAATTTTCAGTAAGTTATACGATTTATGTCACTAATTTATGTTATCGTTTGTTCATTCTATTGTTGCCGATACGTCCATGCTCATAACAATGATATAATCAACGTGTATTGACTGATAAATGTGAAAATTAGTCGAGACGTCTGCTGTGAGAACAACATGGCGGAGAGCTGTGGAGTGTCCTAGCTTGGTATTTACGGAAGAACGCACACCTTCCATGCCGACTGCTAATGTCTTTCATTTAAAATCGTACATAGATCAAATGGAGGGGTGTAAAATCTTTAGATGAATGTATTATACACGTTTTGTGGGATGGAATGGCTGAGTTTGGAAGTGTTTAAATAAATGGGTCGCCGAGCATGTTATCCCGGCTTGAATGTGTCATTGTGTGTCTGTGTTACAACTGTTTCTATCGTACAGCAGGCAAGGCATGCCGCGAGGAAGGTGTTCACTACCTGTTCTCCAGGAGAATGGGATGCAGGTGGTGTAGCTGAAAGTCCATACTATAATGTAACATGTAATCCTGGCCCTAGCTGTCCCACAATGTTGTTATGATATTATCGTGAACTGTACTCTAGAACTGACTAGCACAGTAGTTAAGGTACACATCCCCTTTTGAAGATTAGGACGCAGCACTGAACTAGTGTTATAGTTACACTGAATGTACATGCCACATATTCATTATGATAATGAATCTAACACTTTAACTCTCTACCATTTAGACTATCTGTCGCATGTGTTAGTTACTCTCGTGTGTTAATACGGGCTTACATTCTTACATACATATACACACAATCTACACGTTAGTACAAAAAGACTTACAGCCAGTACACATATGCAAATACATATATAATAAATCTACACGAAAATGATGGTAGAGGAATGTTTTCTATATGTGAAAAATTGTGAGAATGTAAAAGGGAGGAAACGTAATCAGTGTTAAGTAAGTCTTGTCCTGGACCGTGCTACGTATCCACGATATGTTGATAGTAGCATCGTGTAAAGTTCAGCCAGGTCACTGCTTTATTGGAGGGGGGTAGATTTGGCAGGTGGCATCCTGCGTTTGTACTTTTTATCCCGTGGAAAATTGAAGATAGAATATCCGAAATCAATGTGTTCTGTATGCTATCAATCTCGCCGTACGTCTTGTCTACCGATTTTGCACACACACTATCGAAATATCACACAACGAATGGACAGCAAATCTTAATATTACTGTGAATTTATAAACAGTGGGCATACATCTGTAATGAATGCTCTCCACTTTTTCATTTTCCAACCCGCCTTTTAGTGGATTATCTCTCCCCACTTCATGATATTGTAATTGTCTGCTTTTCGTTCATTTGTCAATGGTTTTGTGGTCTCCCCAATAGTCTCTTTGTCCATTAGATTAGTCTCTTTGTTATCTACTATTCTCTTTGACTTCTCACTAGTCTATATGACCTCCCCACCAATCTCTTTACTCTTTGACACCCCCCTCCACCCCAACTTTTCACCCTACTATACTCTTTGTCCTTCACTTTAGTCTCTTTGCCATATAGACTATTTTCTTTGACTCTAGTCAGTGATTTTGACTTGCTACTAGTCTCTGACCCCCACCCTAGTCTCTTTGCTCTCCACCACACATGTCTATTCCCTTAACCTCCACTAATCTCTTTGTTTTCCGCACGTCTATTCCCTTAACCCCCACTAGTCTCTTTGTTCTCCACACGTCTATTCCCTTAACCCCCACTAGTCTCTTTGTTCTCCGCACGTATATTCCCTCAACCCCCACCCTAGTCTATTTTTTCTCCACACAAGTGTTTCCTCAACCCCAACTAGTCTCTGACTACCACCCTAGTCTCTTTGTTCTCCACCACACATGTCTATTCCCTTAACCTCCACTAGTCTCTTTGTTCTCCGCACGTCTATTCCCTTAACCCCCACTAGTCTCTTTGTTCTCCACACGTCTATTCCCTCAACCCCCACCCTAGTCTATTGTTTCTCCACACAAGTGTTTCCTCAACCCCAACTAGTCTCTGACTACCACCCTAGTCTCTTTGTTCTCCATACAATTCTATTCCCTCAAGCCCACCCTAGTCTCTTTATTCTCCACATTTCTATTCCCCCAACCCCACTAGTCTCTTTGTTCTCCACACAAGTCTATTACCTCAACTCCACTAGTCTCTGACCCCTATCCTAGTCTCTTTGTTTTCCACACAAGTCTATTCACTCAACCCCACCCTAGTCTCATTGTTCTCCACACGTCTATTTCCTCAACCCCATCCGTCTCTTTGTTTTCCACACAAGTCTATTCACTCAACCCCACCCTAGTCTCATTGTTCTCCACACGTCTATTTCCTCAACCCCATCCGTCTCTTTGTTCTCCACACACGTCTATTCACTCAACCCCACTAGTCTCTGACCTCCATCCTAGTCTCTTTGTTCTCCACACAAGTCTATTCACTCAATCCCACTAGTCTCTGACCTCTATCCTAGTCTCTATGTTCTCCACACAAGTCTATTCCCTCAACCCCACTAGTCTCTGACCCCTATCCTAGTCTCTTTGTTCTCCACACAAGTCTATTCACTCAACCCCACTAGTCTCGGAACCCCACCCGTCTCTTTGTTCTCCACACAAGTCTGTTCCCTCAACCTCACTAGTCTCTGACCTCAATCCTAGTCTCTTTGTTCTCCACACAAGTCTATTCTCTCAACTCCACTGGTCTAGGAACCCCACCCGTCTCTTTATTATCCACCTCACTAGTCTCTGACATCAATCCTAGTCTCTTTGTTCTCCACACAAGCCTATTCACTCAACCCCCACTAGTCTCGGATCCCACCCGTCTCTTTGTTCTCAACCCAAGTCTATTCACTCAACCCCACTAGTCTTGGAACCCCACCCGTCTCTTTGTTCTCCACAAGTCTATTCCCTCAACCCCACCCGTCTCTTTGTTCTCCACAAGTCTATTCCCTCAACCCCACCCGTCTCTTTGTTCTCCACACGGGTCTATTCCCTCAACCCCCACTAGTCTCTGACCCCCGCCCGTCTCTTTGTTCTCCACAAGTCTATTCCCTCAACCCCACCCGTCTCTTTGTTCTCCACATGTCTATTCCCTCAACCTCACTAGTCTCGGAGCCCCACCCGTCTCTTTGTTCTCCACACAAGTCTATTCACTCAACCCCACTAGTCTCGGAACCCCACCCGTCTCTTTGTTCTCCACACAAGTCTGTTCCCTCAACCGCACTAGTCTCTGACCTCAATCCTAGTCTCTTTGTTCTCCACACAAGTCTATTCTCTCAACTCCACTGGTCTAGGAACCCCACCCGTCTCTTTATTATCCACCTCACTAGTCTCTGACATCAATCCTAGTCTCTTTGTTCTCCACACAAGCCTATTCACTCAACCCCCACTAGTCTCGGATCCCACCCGTCTCTTTGTTCTCAACCCAAGTCTATTCACTCAACCCCACTAGTCTTGGAACCCCACCCGTCTCTTTGTTCTCCACAAGTCTATTCCCTCAACCCCACCCGTCTCTTTGTTCTCCACAAGTCTATTCCCTCAACCCCACCCGTCTCTTTGTTCTCCACACGTCTATTCCCTCAACCCCACTAGTCTCGGAACCCCACCCGTCTCTTTGTTCTCCACAAGTCTATTCCCTCAACCCCACTAGTCTCTGACCCCCGCCCGTCTCTTTGTTCTCCACAAGTCTATTCCCTCAACCCCGCCCGTCTCTTTGTTCTCCACAAGTCTATTCCCTCAACCCCACCCGTCTCTTTGTTCTCCACACGGGTCTATTCCCTCAACCCCCACTAGTCTCTGACCCCCGCCCGTCTCTTTGTTCTGCACAAGTCTATTCCCTCAACCCCACCCGTCTCTTTGTTCTCCACATGTCTATTTCCTCAACCTCACTAGTCTCGGAGCCCCACCCGTCTCTTTGTTCTCCACACGGGTCTATTCCCTCAACCCCATCCGTTTCTTTGTTCTCCACACGGGTCTATTCCCTCAACCCCACCCGTCTCTTTGTTCTCCACAAGTCTATTCCCTCAACCCCACCCGTCTCTTTGTTCTCCACAAGTCTATTCCCTCAACCCCACCCGTCTCTTTGTTATCCACACGTCTATTCCCTCAACCCCCACTAGTCTCGGAACCCCACCCGTTTCTTTGTTCTCCACACGGGTCTATTCCCTCAACCCCACCCGTCTCTTTGTTCTCCACAAGTCTATTCCCTCAACCCCACCCGTTTCTTTGTTCTCCACACAAGTCTATTCCCTCAACCCCACCCGTCTCTTTGTTCTCCACACGTCTATTCCCTAAACCCCACTAGTCTCGGAACCCCACCCGTCTCTTTGTTCTCCACAAGTCTATTCCCTCAACCCCACTAGTCTCTGACCCCCGCCCGTCTTTGTTCTCCACAAGTCTATTCCCTCAACCCCACCCGTTTCTTTGTTCTCCACACGTCTATTCCCTCAACCTCCACTAGTCTCGGAACCCCACCCGTCTCTTTGTTCTCCACACAAGTCTATTCCCTCAACCCCACCCGTCTCTTTGTTCTCCACACGTCTATTTTCTCAACCCCACTAGTCTCGGAACCCCACCCGTCTCTTTGTTCTCCACAAGTCTATTCCCTCAACCCCACTAGTCTCTGACCCCCGCCCGTCTCTTTGTTCTCCACAAGTCTATTCCCTCAACCCCACCCGTCTCTTTGTTCTCCACAAGTCTATTCCCTCAACCCCACCCGTCTCTTTGTTCTCCACAAGTCTATTCCCTCAACCCCACCCGTCTCTTTGTTCTCCACACGTCTATTCCCTCAACCCCCACTAGTCTCTGACCCCCGCCCGTCTCTTTGCTCTCCACAAGTCTATTCCCTCAACCCCACCCGTCTCTTTGTTCTCCACAAGTCTATTCCCTGACCCCACCCGTCTCTTTGTTCTCCACAAGTCTATTCCCTCAACCCCACCCGTCTCTTTGTTCTCCACAAGTCTATTCCCTCAACCCCACCCGTCTCTTTGTTCTCCACAAGTCTATTCCCTCAACCCCACCCGTTTCTTTGTTCTCCACACGTCTATTCCCTCAACCTCCACTAGTCTCGGAACCCCACCCGTCTCTTTGTTCTCCACACAAGTCTATTCCCTCAACCCCACCCGTCTCTTTGTTCTCCACACGTCTATTTTCTCAACCCCACTAGTCTCGGAACCCCACCCGTCTCTTTGTTCTCCACAAGTCTATTCCCTCAACCCCACTAGTCTCTGACCCCCGCCCGTCTCTTTGTTCTCCACAAGTCTATTCCCTCAACCCCACCCGTCTCTTTGTTCTCCACAAGTCTATTCCCTCAACCCCACCCGTCTCTTTGTTCTCCACAAGTCTATTCCCTCAACCCCACCCGTCTCTTTGTTCTCCACACGTCTATTCCCTCAACCCCCACTAGTCTCTGACCCCCGCCCGTCTCTTTGCTCTCCACAAGTCTATTCCCTCAACCCCACCCGTCTCTTTGTTCTCCACAAGTCTATTCCCTGACCCCACCCGTCTCTTTGTTCTCCACAAGTCTATTCCCTCAACCCCACCCGTCTCTTTGTTCTCCACAAGTCTATTCCCTCAACCCCACCCGTCTCTTTGTTCTCCACAAGTCTATTCCCTCAACCCCACCCGTCTCTTTGTTCTCCACAAGTCTATTCCCTCAACCCCACCCGTCTCTTTGTTCTCCACACGGGTCTATTCCCTCAACCCCCACTAGTCTCTGACCCCTACACTAATCTGTGTGTCCGCCACAATAAACTCGTCTCAAGACTGGACTTACTAACACAGTAACCATTTTATCTTTAGCTATGACGATAATGTCATTTTGACGTGTAGCATCCCATACTTTCAATACACTATCTGCAACTTGTGCACACCCCCACGTCCCCTAGCGACATGGGACAGACATCTGAGAGATATCTCTAGCGTTTACAGTGCTTTTAATCTTTGAGCCCTGGGTCATCAATGGATATGCCAATCATTGGCACCCCATAAGGAAGTGGAGCCGCTTAGCGCAGTGGTTAGCGCGCTGGCTTCGCATCTGAGTGGTCCTGGGTTCATTCCCCAGTTGAGGCGGTCATGTTTTTTCAGCCTTAAATGGGTACCGGTTCAGTCCGGGAAGTAAAAGCGGTGAGGGAGAGGAGATGGCTACCGCCCTCATATAGCCGAGCTTTGAACTCACACCCCTACGGCAGAATGCTATGGGTTACTTTACTACTAAGGAAGTAGAAAGGCTATCATTTTTTTAACCCTTGATTAAAAAAAGGGATTCACGTCAAGTGAAAGCAGATTGAAAAAGAAGACCAATTCTTGTCTCGTTTACGCGGCTTAGAGAGCATAAGTCACAGTTGATAGTGACTCCAAACAGGGGTACGTTGTGTGCCATCTTGCTTTTTTTTGTTTGTAGCACAGTGCTCGTTATTCGTCTTTTATAATATGCTTTGTAGTTTACATAGGTTCTATTCTTTGCAACTCGGGATCCACACAGGGGAAAATAACATTATATGAAATATATAATGTAGAGGATACAAAGGCGATAATATCACAATGTGAAATATATCACGCAGAGGATACACGGGGGATAATATCAGCATATGGGATCAAGATGCTGGGCAGCGCATGAGCTGCAGCGGTCAGCGACCCATAGCTGACTGTAAGCGTCAGGGCCAGCGAACCAGAGCTGACTGCAAGCGTCAGGGCCAGCGAACCAGAGCTGGCTGCTAGCGTCAGCGCCAGCGAACCAGAGCTGCTAAGACCCTTCTACACCTCCACGCGGTGATCCCGGATAACAGGCTGCAGCAGAGCAGACTGGCTAAGGAAAAGGGATCGAAGAGGGAATACTAACCCGATGCTAAACAATGCTTGCTGATGTCGGATGTGTTGGACCGAAAGGTGCAAAAATAGCAGTCAAGCTGTAAACTACCACACAACGCATTCCGTTCTCTGGACTACATTCTGCTACTTATGCCCGTGTCAGGGTTTGGTAGCGGGAGATTGAGAACGAACGAAGCCAAGCCCAGCCATGTCAGCATATGAAATATATCATGTAGAGGATACACGGGGAATAATATCAGCATATGAAATATATCATGTAGAAGATACACACAATTCAGGTTGCAATCTTATTAGAAGTATATCAAACATCCCAGGAATTGATGTCAGTTGTTGTTCTTAGAAACTACTCATGCCGAGTGTTTCCACTCCTGATGATGTTACTTTTGTAGCAGGTTACAGTCATTACTATGTGGTTCCCTATGGAACTTTCTATATGTTCATATTCATGTTCCCGTCCACGAAACCCCAATTCAACTGTTCTCCTTCAGGCGATCCTTTGGCTTCTCACTCGTCTCGTTACCTGTCGTCTCCAATCCAGCGCATATCTATTTATGTTGTCGGCCTCTTTCTGAGAGTGTACCCTATCCATCTTCACGTTCTCTCCCCAGTTGTCGGCTGTATTGGTTGTTGCCGTGTTCTTCCCTACAGGTTTGTGTTTGCCATTATCTCTGGTCACCGAAGAAGCTTGACTTGGCTCCTGGCTATATTGCAATTCTATGCTTCATAGTAGACTCACCTCTACAGGGATCACAATGTCGATCTCCACCTACATGGCCATCTGTCTATCGTCAGTCCACTTGTGTCGTTAGACCTCGTCGAGTGGTGTTTCATATTTTTGGCAGGCGAAAATCCGCTGGTGACCTGCCAGGTCAATCCCTGTAACGGTTGGTAGCCCCTGGAATATACGATCGCCTATTTTGGGGACTGGTGGTGGAGCTGGATGGCCAGACTCCTGTAAAACAGCATGTATCTAGTAGCACTGGTCTTAGTGAAGTGGGGTATTGGTCAGTATGATGACCTTGACGTTCCCTTCTGTTTTCAGTCGAGAACGTCTCTGGTTATGCTGCCCGTCTTCTTTCCAACAGTGTGTTCTGTCCATCCCTACTTTTTTGATGGCCATAAAAAAAAAAGTGAAGATCTCGTCACACTATGCGGCCCATAGGAAATATGGTGTTAGGCCCATATTATTATGTACCCACGGCCCATAGGAAATATGGTGTTAGGCCCATATTATTATGTAACCTACGGCCCATAGGAAATATGGTGTTAGGCCCATATTATTATGTAACCCACGGCCATAGGGAATATGGTGTTAGGCCCATATTATTATGTACCCACGGCCATAGGGAATATGGTGTTAGGCCCATATTATTATGTACCCGCGGCTCATAGGAAATATGGTGTTAGGCCCATATTATTATGTACCCACGGCCATAGGGAATATGGTGTTAGGCCCATATTATTATGTAACCCACTGCACTTAGTGGATGACCATACTCCTGTAAACAATCCTGTATCCAGCAACTGGTGGAAGTGAGATGGAGTTCTGGTCAGTATGCTGACCTTTGGGTTAGTCTTGGCTCTCTCTCTGTCAAAGTAATACTGTCCGTGGAAGTGGATGGCAATGCCATTCTACAAATGATGTTAATAATCAAAGTGTGGTAGAACTAACTAGAGTGTGGTATAACTAATTAGAGTGTGGTAGAATAAACTAGAGTGTGGTAGAACTAACTAGAATGTGGTAGAACTAACTAGAATGTGGTAGAACTAACTAGAGTGTGGTAGAACTAACTAGAGTGTGGTAGAACTAACTAGAATGTGGTAGAACTAACTAGAGTGTAGTAGAACTAACTAGAGTGTGGTAGAACTAACTAAAGTTTTGGTAAGCGAACGTAACGTAGTAAAATAAATAATCAGGAAAGAGAAAAACAATAAGAATACAGTTCGCAGAATCACACAAGATAAATATACACACACAATAAGACAGTTCGCAGAATCACACAAGATAAATATACAACACAATAAGACAGTTCGCAGAATCACACAAGATAAATATACACACACAATAAGACAGTTCGCAGAATCACACAAGATAAATATACACACACAATAAGACAGTTCGCAGAATCACACAAGATAAATATACACACACAATAAGACAGTTCGCAGAATCACACACGATAAATATACACACACAATAAGACAGTTCACAGAATCACACAAGATAAATATACACACACAATAAGACAGTTCACAGAATCACACAAGATAAATATACACACACAATAAGACAGTTCGCAGAATCACACAAGATAAATATACACACACAATAAGACAGTTCGCAGAATCACACACGATAAATATACACACACAATAAGACAGTTCGCAGAATCACACACGATAAATATACACACACAATAAGACAGTTCGCAGAATCACACAAGATAAATATACACACACAATAAGACAGTTCGCAGAATCACACACGATAAATATACACACACAATAAGACAGTTCGCAGAATCACACACGATAAATATACACACACAATAAGACAGTTCGCAGAATCACACAAGATAAATATACACACACAATAAGACAGTTCGCAGAATCACACACGATAAATATACACACACAATAAGACAGTTCGCAGAATCACACACGATAAATATACACACACAATAAGACAGTTCGCAGAATCACACACGATAAATATACACACACAATAAGACAGTTCGCAGAATCACACACGATAAATATACACACACAATAAGACAGTTCGCAGAATCACACAAGATAAATATACACACACAATAAGACAGTTCGCAGAATCACACACGATAAATATACACACACAATAAGACAGTTCGCAGAATCACACACGATAAATATACACACACAATAAGACAGTTCGCAGAATCACACAAGATAAATATACACACACAATAAGACAATTCGCAGAATCACACACGATAAATATACACACACAATAAGACAGTTCGCAGAATCACACACGATAAATATACACACACAATAAGACAGTTCGCAGAATCACACACGATAAATATACACACACAATAAGACAGTTCGCAGAATCACACACGATAAATATACACACACAATAAGACAGTTCGCAGAATCACACAAGATAAATATACACACACAATAAGACAGTTCGCAGAATCACACAAGATAAATATACACACACAATAAGACAGTTCGCAGAATCACACAAGATAAATATACACACACAATAAGACAGTTCGCAGAATCACACAAGATAAATATACACACACAATAAGACAGTTCGCAGAATCACACAAGATAAATATACACACACAATAAGACAGTTCGCAGAATCACACACGATAAATATACACACACAATAAGACAGTTCGCAGAATCACACAAGATAAATATACACACACAATAAGACAGTTCGCAGAATCACACACGATAAATATACACACACAATAAGACAGTTCGCAGAATCACACACGATAAATATACACACACAATAAGACAGTTCGCAGAATCACACAAGATAAATATACACACACAATAAGACAGTTCGCAGAATCACACACGATAAATATACACACACAATAAGACAGTTCGCAGAATCACACACGATAAATATACACACACAATAAGACAGTTCGCAGAATCACACACGATAAATATACACACACAATAAGACAGTTCGCAGAATCACACAAGATAAATATACACACACAATAAGACAGTTCGCAGAATCACACAAGATAAATATACACACACAATAAGACAGTTCGCAGAATCACACACGATAAATATACACACACAAGTAGACAGTTCGCAGAATCACACACGATAAATATACACACACAAGTAGACAGTTCGCAGAATCACACACGATAAATATACACACACAAGTAGACAGTTCGCAGAATCACACACGATAAATATACACACACAAGTAGACAGTTCGCAGAATCACACACGATAAATATACACACACAAGTAGACAGTTCGCAGAATCACACACGATAAATATACACACACAAGTAGACAGTTCGCAGAATCACACACGATAAATATACACACACAAGTAGACAGTTCGCAGAATCACACACGATAAATATACACACACAAGTAGACAGTTCGCAGAATCACACACGATAAATATACACACACAAGTAGACAGTTCGCAGAATCACACACGATAAATATACACACACAAGTAGACAGTTCGCAGAATCACACACGATAAATATACACACACAAGTAGACAGTTCGCAGAATCACACACGATAAATATACACACACAAGTAGACAGTTCGCAGAATCACACACGATAAATATACACACACAAGTAGACAGTTCGCAGAATCACACACGATAAATATACACACACAAGTAGACAGTTCGCAGAATCACACACGATAAATATACACACACAATAAGACAGTTCGCAGAATCACACAAGATAAATATACACACACAATAAGACAGTTCGCAGAATCACACAAGATAAATATACACACACAATAAGACAGTTCGCAGAATCACACACGATAAATATACACACACAATAAGACAGTTCGCAGAATCACACAAGATAAATATACACACACAATAAGACAGTTCGCAGAATCACACACGATAAATATACACACACAATAAGACAGTTCGCAGAATCACACAAGATAAATATACACACACAATAAGACAGTTCGCAGAATCACACAAGATAAATATACACACACAATAAGACAGTTCGCAGAATCACACACGATAAATATACACACACAATAAGACAGTTCGCAGAATCACACACGATAAATATACACACACAATAAGACAGTTCGCAGAATCACACACGATAAATATACACACACAATAAGACAGTTCGCAGAATCACACAAGATAAATATACACACACAATAAGACAGTTCGCAGAATCACACACGATAAATATACACACACAATAAGACAGTTCGCAGAATCACACAAGATAAATATACACACACAATAAGACAGTTCGCAGAATCACACAAGATAAATATACACACACAATAAGACAGTTCGCAGAATCACACACGATAAATATACACACACAAGTAGACAGTTCGCAGAATCACACACGATAAATATACACACACAAGTAGACAGTTCGCAGAATCACACACGATAAATATACACACACAAGTAGACAGTTCGCAGAATCACACACGATAAATATACACACACAAGTAGACAGTTCGCAGAATCACACACGATAAATATACACACACAAGTAGACAGTTCGCAGAATCACACACGATAAATATACACACACAAGTAGACAGTTCGCAGAATCACACACGATAAATATACACACACAAGTAGACAGTTCGCAGAATCACACACGATAAATATACACACACAAGTAGACAGTTCGCAGAATCACACACGATAAATATACACACACAAGTAGACAGTTCGCAGAATCACACACGATAAATATACACACACAAGTAGACAGTTCGCAGAATCACACACGATAAATATACACACACAAGTAGACAGTTCGCAGAATCACACACGATAAATATACACACACAAGTAGACAGTTCGCAGAATCACACACGATAAATATACACACACAAGTAGACAGTTCGCAGAATCACACAAGATAAATATACACACACAAGTAGACAGTTCGCAGAATCACACACGATAAATATACACACACAAGTAGACAGTTCGCAGAATCACACACGATAAATATACACACACAAGTAGAATGGCACACAGAATCACACACGATAAATATACACACACAAGTAGAATGGCACACAGAACCGATGCCATTACACCAAAGCTCCCCCTCAATCCCTTGCATTACTGAAAGTTCTAATGACAGAGCACGGCCTCCGTATCCCACACTGCGGCTCCAAAATTGTCACCTGACTTGATCAGGTACTCATTGACAGCTGTGTAAGCTGGAAGAAGTGGTCATACCGTTGAAAAAACCCACGAGGTGCCCGATTTATCAAACCGGACATGACGTGATTTGAACAAGCTCACAACCCAAAACTGTTGTGGGGGATAAAGTGTTACAGCAATTATTCTACTTAATATATAGCTTCAATGTGATGGGGTTTCCAGGTACTTTCATCGATGTCATTTCTTCCCCAACAGTGGACCATGTATTAGTTCCAGCTGGGTGAACTGAAGTGTGACAATAACAAAATAATTAATGGGTTATTATAAAAGGACAGCAAAAGTGTAACAATATGACTAACATACTTTTTGTGGTGGCGTGATAGCGCAAATAGAAGGAAACATCTATGTTGCTCCACGTCTTACCCATAGGGCTCTGTAGAGGTCCATTAACAAAATATACATGCAATGTGATGACAAACAGGTGATTGGCCTGTTGTGTCTTTGCACGATGGAGGTGCTGCCTCCATTTATTTTTTTGGATATGAATTTAATTTAATTTAGTATTTTTGCCAGGACAGCGGTTAACGCCTGCTCTTTTAAATTCCCAGCTTCCATTAGTTCTTGTACGTGCACAGTGCGTTCACGTGACCTGAGAGTTTATCGTCCGTTTCCGATATGTCTAAAATACGAAAACGTTAAAGAAACGATCCTAAATAGAGACTGCGCCAAAGTCGGTGATCATCACAGGAGAAATAGCAAAGTCTGCATACAAACAAACAATCTATAAACATATGGCCATCCCAAAGACAACATCCACCTCCTGAAAAGGAGAGACCAAAGCACCATTTTCCGACTTCGCACTCAATACATACAACTTAACAGCCACTTGAACAGAATTCAACCAAAACATACTCCAGCGTGCCCACATCCCTATGAAACTGTTGAACATCATCTTTTTGAATGTCCGGCGCTTGCCAGTGTTAGGAAAGAGAATATTCCTCCGAGGCAAACAAACAGAAAACTTTGTACGGAACTAAACAGCTCACAAATACTTGCAGAAACCACTATATAGCATTGGGCCAAAGGGCAGGAGCCCATAGGTCGCTGGATCAATAACCAACTAACCAAGTGGGAAACACAAAGTGACATTGATGAAGATGGAGAATCTAACAGAAAGATTGACATTTTAACCATGATCATCTTCCCCATTATGTACAAATAGAAGTGTGCAGTCACTACTGCATTTGCATCCTCTTTGCATGAAACCTTTGCATCCTCTTTGCATGAAACATTTGCATCCTCTTTGCATGAAACATTTGCATCCTCTTTTCATGAAACATTTGCATCCTCTTTTCATGAAACATTTGCATCCTCTTTACATGAAACATTTGCATCCTCTTTACATGAAACATTTGCATCCTCTTTTCATGAAACATTTGCATCCTCTTTACATGAAACATTTGCATCCTCTTTACATGAAACATTTGCATCCTCTTTACATGAAACATTTGCATCCTCTTTACATGAAACATTTGCATCCTCTTTACATGAAACATTTGCATCCTCTTTACATGAAACATTTGCATCCTCTTTTCATGAAACATTTGCATCCTCTTTTCATGAAACATTTGCATCCTCTTTACATGAAACATTTGCATCCTCTTTTCATGAAACATTTGCATCCTCTTTACATGAAACATTTGCACCCTCTTTACATGAAACATTTGCATCCTCTTTACATGAAACATTTGCATCCTCTTTACATGAAACATTTGCATCCTCTTTACATGAAACATTTGCATCTTTACATGAAACATTTGCATCCTCTTTACATGAAACATTTGCATCCTCTTTTCATGAAACATTTGCATCCTCTTTTCATGAAACATTTGCATCCTCTTTACATGAAACATTTGCATCCTCTTTACATGAAACATTTGCATCCTCTTTTCATGAAACATTTGCATCCTCTTTACATGAAACATTTGCATCCTCTTTACATGAAACATTTGCATCCTCTTTACATGAAACATTTGCATCCTCTTTACATGAAACATTTGCATCCTCTTTACATGAAACATTTGCATCCTCTTTACATGAAACATTTGCATCCTCTTTTCATGAAACATTTGCATCCTCTTTTCATGAAACATTTGCATCCTCTTTACATGAAACATTTGCATCCTCTTTTCATGAAACATTTGCATCCTCTTTACATGAAACATTTGCACCCTCTTTACATGAAACATTTGCATCCTCTTTACATGAAACATTTGCATCCTCTTTACATGAAACATTTGCATCCTCTTTACATGAAACATTTGCATCTTTACATGAAACATTTGCATCCTCTTTACATGAAACATTTGCATCCTCTTTACATGAAACATTTGCATCCTCTTTACATGAAACATTTGCATCCTCTTTACATGAAACATTTGCATCCTCTTTACATGAAACATTTGCATCCTCTTTACATGAAACATTTGCATCCTCTTTACATGAAACATTTGCATCCTCTTTACATGAAACATTTGCATCCTCTTTACATGAAACATTTGCATCTTTACATGAAACATTTGCATCCTCTTTACATGAAACATTTGCATCCTCTTTACATGAAACATTTGCATCCTCTTTACATGAAACATTTGCATCTTTACATGAAACATTTGCATCCTCTTTACATGAAACATTTGCGGTTTCAGACGTGGGTTATCTTTAACTTTATTGTATATCATGTCATTGGTAACCTCATGGATAATCTCCCCGGATCAGTCGGTTACTGCCGCTGACAGATTCATGCACCACGGACATGCAGTTGATAGTCCATCAAACCTAGGGACTCCATTAACATATCTTTAGAAGGTGTGTTGTACAAACTGATATTAATTACTTTTTTTATTGGTATATTGGTGTTCTACTACTACTACTACTACTACTACTACTACTACTACTACTACTACTACTACTACCACTACTTCCAATACCACTACTACATATACTACCACAACTACCACTAATACCACTACTACTACCACTACTACCACTACTACCACTACTACCACTACTACTACTACCACTAATACCACTACTACTACTACCACTACTACCACTACTACTACTACCACTACTACCACTACTACTACTACCACTACTACCACTACTACTGCTACCACTACTACTACTACCACTACTACCACTACTACTACTACTACTACTACTACCACTGCTACTACTACCACTACTACTACTACCACTCCTACTACTATCACTACTACTACCACTACTACTAATACTACTGCTTCTACTACCTCTAACACTGCTGCTACTAATACTATTGCTGCTGCTACTACTACTACTCTTAATACTGCTGCTACTGCTACTACTCCCACAAGCACTAATACTACTACTACTACTACTACAGCTACTACAACTACTACAGCTACTACTACTGCGGCTACTACTACCACTACTACTACTACTACTACTACTACTATAGCTACTACTACTACTACAGCTACTACTACTACTACTGCAGCTACTACTACTACTACTACTACTACTACTACTACTGCTAATACTACAGCTACTACTACTACTACTGCGGCTACTACTACTACTACTACTGCTAATACTACAGCTACTACTACTACTACTGCGGCTACTACTACTACCACTACTACTACTACTACTACTACTACTGCTAATACTACAGCTACTACTACTACTACTACTGCGGCTACTACTACTACTACTACTACTGCTAATACTACAGCTACTACTACTACTACTACTACTGCGGCTACTACTCCTAATACTCCTACTACTACTACTGCTACCACTACTACTACTACAGCTACTACTACTACTACAGCTACTACTACTACTGCTACTACTACTACTACTACAGCTACTACTACTACTACTACTACAGCTACTACTACAACTACTACTACTACTACTACTACAGCTACTACTACTACTACAGCTACTACTACTACTACTACAGCTACTACTACTACTACTGCGGCTACTACTACTGCTACTACTACTACTACTACAGCTACTACTACAGCTACTACTACTACTACTGCGGCTACTACTACTGCTACTACTACTACAGCTACTACTACTACTACAGCTACTACTACTACTACAGCTACTACTACTACTACTACAGCTACTACTACTACTACAGCTACTACTACTACAGCTACTACTACTACTACTACTACTACTACTCCTAATACTCCTACCACTACTACTGCTACTACTACTACGACTACAGCTACTACTACTACTACTACTACATCTACTACTACTACTACTACAGCTACTATTACAGCTACTACTACTACTACTACAGCTACTACTACTACTACTACTACAGCTACTACTACTACTACAGCTATTACTACTACTACTACAGCTACTACTACTACTACTACTACAGCTACTACTACTACTACTCCTAATATTCCTACCACTACTACTGCTACTACTACTACTACTACTACTACAGCTACTACTACTACTACAGCTACTACTACTACTACAGCTACTACTACTACTGCTGCGGCTACTACTACTGCTACTACTACTACTACTACTACTACAGCTACTACTACTACTACAGCTACTACTACTACTACAGCTACTACTACTACTACTACTACATCTACTACTACTACTAGAGCTACTACTACTACTACTACAGCTACTACTACTACTACAGCTACTACTACTACAGCTACTACTACTACAGCTACTACTACTACTACTACAGCTACTACTACTACTACAGCTACTACTACTACTACAGCTACTACTACTACTACAGCTACTACTACTACTACAGCTACTACTACTACTACAGCTACTACTACTACTACTACTACTACTACTACTACAGCTACTACTACTACAGCTACTACTACTACTACTACTACAGCTACTACTACTACTACTACAGCTACTACTACTACTACTGCGGCTACTACTACTACTACTACTACTGCGGCTACTACTACTGCTACTACTACTACTGCTACTAATACTAATACTACTACTACCGCTACAAATAATACTACTACAATCACGTCAATGTTTTATTCCCATTGCCTGGATCCACCTATAGAATATATATGACTAAAAAATAAAGCTCGCCTGTTTCAGCAGTATCCACGCAATGTGCTGTCAAGGTTTCTAAAAAAATCAATACCGTACGGAGGTTTTGAACCTCACAGAACCGATATTCTAACCTTTCAACGTCCGCTCCTCGGATCCAGGCCACCAAAGTTTAAGAACCGCTTATCGAGAATGCTTGACAGTAATGGGATGAGGCTAGCTTGAGCTTCTTTGAAAACTAACGGAGCGTAAACATTCCCCGCGTCAACTACAGGGAATACGTGCAGCCAGGCTTTAGAAATTGTATTATATGTCCATCTATGTAACTGGCAACTGTGTCCCACAGTAGCTGGGAGGGGGAGGGGTGTGACCATTGTGTAATAGTCGGCTTATTGTGTTAATGGTTTGTGGACCTTGGCTGATGGACTAAGTGTGTGAACAGCCTCGTATCAGTTTCCTCGTAAGAGACTCAAAGCAAACCAAGAATTGGTCAGATATACAAATCAAGGTAATGTAATAGTAGAGATTGCAGTCCGGGATAATGTGATAGAACGCTTAGTTCTGCTAGATATTCAGCGTTTTCTGTCACTACATTACTTCCCTACCAGCTAGTCAGGTAACTATATACATCTGAGTATGAGTGCGTCGAAGGCAGAGAGTTGAACCCGGTATAGAAGGTAAGTGTGTACTTCAGTGGCCGCTGGTCGGGAATGAATTGTTAAGAGATTTCAGTATACTATGCCAGAACTTGTGTCAGGTGGGGTGGCCAGTTTCCATCTTTGCTGCCTTTTTCTTATCTAACTGTCAGTCAGGTACTCATATACAGCTGGGTCGACTGGAGCGTGACACTTGCGTGAGTTGAACGATGTACCTTTGCCGGGAAATGCGTGTGCTCTACTATTTAGGCAAACCAGACTCTGAACAGAATATATAAATTATAAATTGGGCATGCTGACGTGTTCCCATGTGGGACGTACAGACAGTAGAACGCGTTGTCCAGGTCTGCCAGCTCCACGAGAGAAGCAGAGTGACAACTAAGAACTCTCCAGCTCAATTACAGGATAAACTATATGGCGAAATGAAGGAGGGAAAAAAATGTAGAGAGCAAGCGACGAAGGTAAAGAGACGCCCGGTACCTTTGCCGTAGAGGCCTACTTATACACACCAGAGATCGGCCATGAGGGATCGGATAAGGTCTTAAACGCAGTCTCCTTGGTGAAACTCATCGGGCTAGAAGCAAAGCATCAATTGATCGAAGAAGAAATAGAAGAAGCCGCAGAAGCCATTCGTTATTAGAAGAGCGATATTAAACAGTTTCTTGGGAGGGAGGGGGAGACTGGGTTGGAACCAGGCCAAGAGAGAGGCAGCATATAGAAGGGTCTGACGGGGGTCTCTGTGACGGCTCTTTATACCTCAGTGTAGAAAATGGGCTGTTGATGACAGACGTCACTAGCTACGGGTCTTCGCCAGTTGCAGAGGATACTACAGTTTAGGCAACTAATTCCCGCCGAAGACGGATGTGTTGGACCAAAAGGTGCAAATATTGCAGTCAAGCTGTAAACTAGCGACACAACGCATTCCGTTCTCCGGACTATATTCTGCTACTTGCAAAGCTCTGTTCGGAGTTTGGTAGCGGGAGATTCAAAATGAAGCGGAAAAAGAAGAAGACGACAACTAATTAACACGTCTAGACAAAACCTTTAAAGATGTGTCCCAATGTTGAACTGAATGAAATGACATCCACTCATCGCTTTCATGGATGGTTGAGACGACCGGTCCTTCTCGTCTGCCTACCTACCTACCAACCTACCTACCTACCTACCAACCTACCTACCTACCAACCTACCTACCTGCCTACCAACGTATCAACCTACCTACCAACCTACCTACCAGCCTACCTGCCTACCAACCTACCTACCTACCAACCTACCTACCTACCAACCTACCTGCATACCTCCCTACCAACCTACCTACCTGCCTACCAACCTACCTACCTGCCTACCTACCTACCTGCATACCAACCAACCAACCTACCTACCTACCTGCCTACCTGCCTACCAACCTACCTACCTATCTACCTGCCTACCAACCTACCAACCTACCTACCTACCTACCTACCTACTACCTACCTGCCTACCAACCTACCTACCTATCTACCAACCTACCTACCAACCTACCTACCTGCCTAACTATCTACCTACATACATGTCTACCTACCTAACTACCTACCAACCTACCTACCTATCTACCAACCTACCTACCAACCTACCTACCTGCCTAACTATCTACCTACATACATGTCTACCTACCTACCAACCTACCAACCTACCTACCTGCCTACCAACCTACCTACCTATCTACCAACCTACCTACCTACCTGCCTAACTATCTACCTACATACATGTCTACCTACCTACCTAACTACCTACCTACCTACCTGCCTACCTACATACCTACCTACCAACCTAACTACCTACCTACCTACCTACATACCTACCTACCTACCTACCTAAACTGAAAGGAATAGGTTAAAAAAAAATAAACTAGTAGATGTGACGTGAAACGAGCGAATGTAGGTGATTGTGATTATGTAGTTTAAAAAATGGGTGTGCTAATGGTATTAAGAGAAAGGAGAGAAGAGGGGAAAGAGAGACACACTAAAAAGTGAACGAGAGCGAAGACATAAAGAAATCTGCAAAAGTATGGAACACGCCTTGATACATCCCGTGAACAAGGTAAGCGGTTTTCAAATAGGGCATATCAATATCTCTGAGTGTCAATAATGTCTTGGAGTTAAGACCTGTTGAATTGTATTGTCTAGCCGGCATTGAGTTCTTGTTGACTAGTTGTCTCATTGAAACAGCCCGAGGCTAAAAGATGTGGTCTACGCCAACAGTTGATCTACAAGGCGTAGAAAACATAGTAATAATGACCATTCTATATGACACGCATCTGCAATACACGTGTATTGCCGCTTATGCGCGCGTGTGTGTATATGTACATTGTTTCTTTAACGCGTGTACGTGTATATGTAAACGTGCATTGCTTCTTATACACGTGTGTGTGTGTGTATATATTTACACGTACATTGTTTCTTGTTCGTGTGTGTATGTGTACATGTATATTGCTGCTTATGCATGTGTATATATGTGTACATGTATATTTCTTCTTATGTACGTGTATATGTGTACATGTATATTGCTGCTTATTCGTGTGTGTATATGTGTACATGTATATTTCTTCTTATGCGTGTTGTGCATGTATATTTCTTCTTATGCGTGTGTATATATATATATGTGTACATGTATATTGGTGCTTATTCGTGTGTATATGTGTACGTGGATACTTCTGCTGATCCATGTGTGTATATGTGTACCTTGAATATTGCTGCTCATTCGTGTGTGTATATATATGCCAATTGCATTTGTGAACTGCCATATCCTTGCTGTAAATAGGACACAACTGTTGCTAATCTTGTCAACAGATGTGCTTTGTTTAAAGATCACTCCCGTCTCCCCTCTTCTCCCCCCGTTTAAGACATATGGGGTGGGGGTTAGTGAATTAAACAGCAGGGTGGTACCCATTTGGGAATCAAACCGATTTTAAAAATCGTGCTGAAGTTGGATGCACTGAACCGTGGAGTAAAAATACACTTCGCCTTAGGAAGCAAAATGAACGATTGTACAAAAGTGTCCGTGCAGTTTGACACTTCCTGCTTCGTTCGTTCTCAATCTCCCGCTACCAAGCCCTGAAAAGGGCTTTGCAATTCAGGATGCAGTCCGGACAACGTGTTGTGTTGTAGTTTACAGTTTGGCCGCGATATGTCCACCTTTTGGTCCGACACATCCTACCTCAGCAGGCATTTCTGAGTACCTAGTTAGCCTTTCCTCTTTGATCCCTTCTCCTTAGCCAATCTGCCCTGTTGCAGCGGGTTATCTAAGGTCACCGCGTGGAGGTGTAGGCTTGTCTTGGCAACTCTTGGTCGCTGACCCTGACGCTAGCAGTCAGCTTTCGGTCGCTGAACGTTGCAGCTCGTGCGCGGCTCAGCATCTTGATTCGGGCAGTTTGTCTTTTTAGTAGAGTTGACATTATTTCAACGAGGAAATATGGACTCTTCAACCACAGACAGTATATTCGGTTATATCGGGGCGTAGTTCGGGCAGAGGTCAGGAGTCATATTTTGTATATATTATAAGTGGCTGAGTGATTAGAGCGCCTGTCTCTCGCGAGTTTCTGCCTGGGCACGATCCATTCTACCCATTTGTAAATTGGTACATGATGTACGGTTAGAGGAGACAAGACAACGAGGAAGGGTGCTGATCAGACCACCTCATACAGTTGTAGACCTAGCATAATGAAGTCGGCATCACTTCATCCATTACAGCAGTATCTATTGTCGGCCTTCCTGTAGTGTTCTCAGCTCTGCTATGGAACACGATGATGTTTGATAAAACAGGCATTAATAAAACAAGCATCTGTTATCTTGTACAAGGCGTGCTGTTATGTTGCTGTTGCTAATGCCACTCATACTTGCGTTAAGTACTCTTGACGTCTTTTTAGTGGCATGTTACAGTGGCTCTTCTCAGAGGCGTACTTGAGAAGATGGGCCGTGGTCTTTCTTGTAACACAGGCTCTTCGGGAAGCTCACCAGTATGGGGATCATAGTGCCGATCCCCACCTCATTAGTCAGACTGCCGCGAAAGGGTCTGTTTCTAGAGACAACTTCTGCCGAAGACGGATGTGTCGGACCGAAATGTGCAAATATCGCAGTCAAGCTGTAAACTAGCGACACAACGCATTCTGCTCTCCGGACTACATCCTGCTGCTTATAAAGCCTTGTTCATGGCTTTGTATCGGGAGATTGAGAATGTTCAGGGCTTTGTATCGGGAGATTGAGAATGTTCAGGGCTTTGTAGCGGGAGATTGAGAATGTTCAGGGCTAGGTAGCGGGAGATTGAGAACGGACGCACAAGAAAAAGAAGAAGTAGAACCAACTAACATAGTCTGACCAGTATGTTTCACCTGACCCTGACTAACATAGCCTGATCAGTATGTTTCACATGACCCTGACTAACATAGCCTGACCAGTATGTTTCACCTGACCCTGACTAACGTAGCCTGATCAGTATGTTTCACCTGACCCTGACTAACATAGCCTGACCAGTATGTTTCACCTGACCCTGACTAACATAGCCTGACCAGTATGTTTCACCTGACCCTGACTAACATAGCCTGATCAGTATGTTTCACCTGACCCTGACTAACATAGCCTGATCAGTATGTTTCACCTGACCCTGACTAACATAGCCTGACCAGTATGTTTCACCTGACCCTGACTAACATAGCCTGACCAGTATGTTTCACCTGACCCTGACTTACATAGCCTGACCAGTATGTTTCACCTGACCCTGACTAACATAGCCTGACCAGTATGTTTCACCTGACCCTGACTAACATAGCCTGATCAGTATGTTTCACCTGACCCTGACTAACATAGCCTGATCAGTATGTTTCACGTGAGCCTGACTAACATAGCCTGATCAGTATGTTTCACCGGACCCTGACTAACATAGCCTAACCAGTATGTTTCACCTGACCCTGACTAACATAGCCTGATCAGTATCTTTCACCTGACCCTGACTAACATAGCTTAACCAGTATGTTTCACCTGACCCTGACTAACATAGCCTGATCAGTATGTTTCACCTGACCCTGACTAACATAGCCTGATCAGTATGTTTCACCTGACCCTGACTAACATAGCCTGATCAGTATGTTTCACCTGACCCTGACGAACATAGGCTGATCAGTATGTTTCACCTGACCCTGACTAACATAGCCTGACCAGTATGTTTCACCTGACCCTGACTAACATAGCCTGACCAGTATGTTTCACCTGACCCTGACTAACATAGCCTGATCAGTATGTTTCACCTGACCCTGACTAACATAGCCTGATCAGTATGTTTCACCTGACCCTGACTAACATAGCCTGACCAGTATGTTTCACCTGACCCTGACTAACATAGCCTGACCAGTATGTTTCACCTGACCCTGACTTACATAGCCTGACCAGTATGTTTCACCTGACCCTGACTAACATAGCCTGACCAGTATGTTTCACCTGACCCTGACTAACATAGTCTGATCAGTATGTTTCACCTGACCCTGACTAACATAGCCTGATCAGTATGTTTCACCTGACCCTCACTAACATAGCCTGATCCGTATGTTTAACCTGACCCTCACTAACATAGCCTGACCAGTATGTTTCACCTGACCCTGACTAACATAGCCTGATCAGTATGTTTCACCTGACCCTGACTAACATAGCCTGACCAGTATGTTTCACTTGACCCTGACTAACATAGCCTAACCAGTATGTTTCACCTGACCCTGACTAGCATAGCCTGACCAGTATGTTTCACCTGACCCTGACTAACATAGCTTGACCAGTATGTTTCACCTGACCCTGACTAGCATAGCCTGACCAGTATGTTTCACCTGACCCTGACTATCATAGCTTGACCAGTATGTTTCACCTGACCCTGACTAACATAGCCTGATCAGTATGTTTCACCTGACCCTGACTAACATAGCCTGATCAGTATGTTTCACCGGACCCTGACTAACATAGCCTAACCAGTATGTTTCACCTGACCCTGGCTAAAATAGCCTGATCAGTATGTTTCACCTGACCCTCACTAACATAGCCTGACCAGTATGTTTCACCTGATCCTGACTAACATAGCCTGATCAGTATGTTTCACCTGACCGTGACTAACATAGCCTGATCAGTATGTTTCACCTGACCCTGACTAACATAGCCTGATCAGTATGTTTCACCTGACCCTGACTAACATGTCTGATCAGTATGTTTCACCTGACCCTGACTAACATAGCCTGACCAGTATGTTTCACCTGACCCTGACTAACATAGCCAGATCAGTATGTTTCACCTGACCCTGACTAACATAGCTTAACCAGTATGTTTCACCTGACCCTGACTAACATAGCCTGACCAGTATGTTTCACCTGATCCTGACTAACATAGCCTGACCAGTATGTTTCACCTGACCCTGACTAACATAGCCTGACCAGTATGCTTCACCTGACCCTGACTAACATAGCCTGATCAGTATGTTTCACCTGTCCCTGACTAACATAGCCTGACCAGTATGTTTCACCTGACCCTGACTAACATAGCCTAACCAGTATGTTTCACCAGACCCTGACTAACATAGCCTGACCAGTATGTTTCACCTGACCCTGACTAACATAGCCTGACCAGTATGTTTCACTTGACCCTGACTAACATAGCCTAACCAGTATGTTTCACCTGACCCTGACTAGCATAGCCTGACCAGTATGTTTCACCTGACCCTGACTAACATAGCTTGACCAGTATGTTTCACCTGACCCTGACTAGCATAGCCTGACCAGTATGTTTCACCTGACCCTGACTAACATAGCTTGACCAGTATGTTTCACCTGACCCTGACTAACATAGCCTGATCAGTATGTTTCACCTGACCCTGACTAACATAGCCTGATCAGTATGTTTCACCGGACCCTGACTAACATAGCCTAACCAGTATGTTTCACCTGACCCTGGCTAAAATAGCCTGATCAGTATGTTTCACCTGACCCTCACTAACATAGCCTGACCAGTATGTTTCACCTGATCCTGACTAACATAGCCTGATCAGTATGTTTCACCTGACCGTGACTAACATAGCCTGATCAGTATGTTTCACCTGACCCTGACTAACATAGCCTGATCAGTATGTTTCACCTGACCCTGACTAACATGTCTGATCAGTATGTTTCACCTGACCCTGACTAACATAGCCTGACCAGTATGTTTCACCTGACCCTGACTAACATAGCCAGATCAGTATGTTTCACCTGACCCTGACTAACATAGCTTAACCAGTATGTTTCACCTGACCCTGACTAACATAGCCTGACCAGTATGTTTCACCTGATCCTGACTAACATAGCCTGACCAGTATGTTTCACCTGACCCTGACTAACATAGCCTGACCAGTATGCTTCACCTGACCCTGACTAACATAGCCTGATCAGTATGTTTCACCTGTCCCTGACTAACATAGCCTGACCAGTATGTTTCACCTGACCCTGACTAACATAGCCTGACCAGTATGTTTCACCTGACCCTGACTAACATAGCCTGACCAGTATGTTTCACCTGACCCTGACTAACATAGCCTGACCAGTATGTTTCACCTGACCCTGACTAGCATAGCCTGACCAGTATGTTTCACCAGATCCTGACTAACATAGCCTTATCAGTATGTTTTACCTGACCCTGACTAACATAGCCTGACCAGTATGTTTCACCTGACCCTGACTAACATAGCCTGATCAGTATGTTTCACATGACCCTGACTAACATAGCCTGACCAGTATGTTTCACCTGACCCTGACTAACATAGCCTGATCAGTATGTTTCACCTGACCCTGACTAACATAGCCTGACCAGTATGTTTCACCTGACCCTGACTAACATAGCCTGACCAGTATGTTTCACCTGACCCTGACTAAATTAGCCTGATCAGTATGTTTCACCTGACCCTGACTAACATAGCCTGATCAGTATGTTTCACCTGACCCTGACTAACATAGCCTGACCAGTATGTTTCACCTGACCCTGACTAACATAGCCTGACCAGTATGTTTCACCTGACCCTGACTTACATAGCCTGACCAGTATGTTTCACCTGACCCTGACTAACATAGTCTGATCAGTATGTTTCACCTGGCCCTGACTAACATAGCCTGATCAGTATGTTTCATCTGACCCTCACTAACATAGCCTGATCAGTATGTTTAACCTGACCCTCACTAACATAGCCTGACCAGTATGTTTCACCTGACCCTGACTAACATAGCCTGATCAGTATGTTTCACCTGACCCTGACTAACATAGCCTGACCAGTATGTTTCACCTGACCCTGGCTAACATAGCCTAACCAGTATGTTTCACCTGACCCTGACTAACATAGCCTGACCAGTATGTTTCACCTGACCCTGACTAACATAGCCTGATCAGTATGTTTCACCTGACCCTGACTAACATAGCCTGACCAGTATGTTTCACCTGACCCTGACTAACATAGCCTGACCAGTTTGTTTCACCTGACCCTGACTAACATAGCCTGACCAGTATGTTTCACCAGATCCTGACTAACATAGCCTTTTCAGTATGTTTCACCTGACCCTGACTAACATAGCCTGACCAGTATGTTTCACCTGACCCTGACTAACATAGCCTGACCAGTATGTTTAACCTGACCCTGACTAACATAGCCTGACCAGTATGTTTCACCTGACTATGACTAACATAGCCTGATCAGTATGTTTCACCTGACCCTGACTAACATAGCCTGACCAGTATGTTTCACCTGACCCTGACTAACATAGCCTAACCAGTATGTTTCACTTGACCCTGACTAACATAGCCTAACCAGTATGTTTCACCTGACCATGACTAACATAGCCTGACCAGTATGTTTCACCTGACCCTGACTAACGTAGCCTGACCAGTATGTTTCACCTGACCCTGACTAACATAGCCTGATCAGTATGTTTCACCTGACCCTGACTAACATAGCCTGACCAGTATGTTTCACCTGACCCTGACTAACATAGCCTGACCAGTATGTTTCACCTGACCCTGACTAACATAGCCTGACCAGTATGTTTCACCTGACCCTGACTAACATAGCCTGATCAGTATGTTTCACCTGACCTTGACTAACATAGCCTGACCAGTATGTTTCACCTGACCCTGACTAACATAGCCTGATCAGTATGTTTCACCTGACCCTGACTAACATAGCCTGACCAGTATGTTTCACCTGACCCTGACTAACATAGCTTGATCAGTATGTTTCACCTGACCCTGACTAACATAGCCTGACCAGTATGTTTGACCTGACCTTAACTAACATAGTCTGACCTGTATGTTTCACCTGACCCTGACTAACATAGCCTGATCAGTATGTTTCACCTGACCCTGACTAACATAGTCTGACCAGTATGTTTCACCTGACCCTGACTAACAGAGCCTGATCAGTATGTTTCACCTGACCCTGACTAACATAGCCTGATCAGTATGTTTCACCTGACCCTGACTAACATAGCCTGATCAGTATGTTTCACCTGACCCTGACTAACATGTCTGATCAGTATGTTTCACCTGACACTGACTAACATAGCGTGACCAGTATGTTTCACCTGACCCTGACTAACATAGCCTGATCAGTATGTTTCACCTGACCCTGACTAACATAGCCTGACCAGTATGTTTCACCTGACCCTGACTAACATAGCCTAACCAGTATGTTTCACCTGACCCTGACTAACATAGCCTGACCAGTATGTTTCACCTGATCCTGACTAACATAGCCTGACCAGTATGCTTCACCTGACCCTGACTAACATAGCCTGATCAGTATGTTTCACCTGTCCGTGACTAACATAGCCTGACCAGTATGCTTCACCTGACCCTGACTAACATAGCCTGATCAGTATGTTTCACCTGTCCGTGACTAACATAGGCTGATCAGTATGTTTCACCTGACCCTGACTAACATAGCCTGACCAGTATGTTTCACCTGACCCTGACTAACATAGCCTGATCAGTATGTTTCACATGACCCTGACTAACATAGCCTGACCAGTATGTTTCACCTGACCCTGACTAACATAGCCTGATCAGTATGTTTCACCTGACCCTGACTAACATAGCCTGACCAGTATCTTTCACCTGACCCTGACTAACATAGCCTGACCAGTATGTTTCACCTGACCCTGACTAACATAGCCTGATCAGTATGTTTCACCTGACCCTGACTAACATAGCCTGATCAGTATGTTTCACCTGACCCTGACTAACATAGCCTGACCAGTATGTTTCACCTGACCCTGACTAACATGCCTGACCAGTATGTTTCACCTGACCCTGACTTACATAGCCTGACCAGTATGTTTCACCTGACCCTGACTAACATAGCCTGACCAGTATGTTTCACCTGACCCTGACTAACATAGCCTGATCAGTATGTTTCACCTGACCCTGACTAACATAGCCTGATCAGTATGTTTCACGTGAGCCTGACTAACATAGCCTGATCAGTATGTTTCACCGGACCCTGACTAACATAGCCTAACCAGTATGTTTCACCTGACCCTGACTAACATAGCCTGATCAGTATCTTTCACCTGACCCTGACTAACATAGCTTAACCAGTATGTTTCACCTGACCCTGACTAACATAGCCTGATCAGTATGTTTCACCTGACCCTGACTAACATAGCCTGATCAGTATGTTTCACCTGACCCTGACTAACATAGCCTGATCAGTATGTTTCACCTGACCCTGACGAACATAGGCTGATCAGTATGTTTCACCTGACCCTGACTAACATAGCCTGACCAGTATGTTTCACCTGACCCTGACTAACATAGCCTGACCAGTATGTTTCACCTGACCTTGACTAACATAGCCTGATCAGTATGTTTCACCTGACCCTGACTAACATAGCCTGATCAGTATGTTTCACCTGACCCTGACTAACATAGCCTGACCAGTATGTTTCACCTGACCCTGACTAACATAGCCTGACCAGTATGTTTCACCTGACCCTGACTTACATAGCCTGACCAGTATGTTTCACCTGACCCTGACTAACATAGCCTGACCAGTATGTTTCACCTGACCCTGACTAACATAGTCTGATCAGTATGTTTCACCTGACCCTGACTAACATAGCCTGATCAGTATGTTTCACCTGACCCTCACTAACATAGCCTGATCAGTATGTTTAACCTGACCCTCACTAACATAGCCTGACCAGTATGTTTCACCTGACCCTGACTAACATAGCCTGATCAGTATGTTTCACCTGACCCTGACTAACATAGCCTGACCAGTATGTTTCACCTGACCCTGGCTAACATAGCCTAACCAGTATGTTTTACTTGACCCTGACTAACATAGCCTAACCAGTATGTTTCACCTGACCCTGACTAGCATAGCCTGACCAGTATGTTTCACCTGACCCTGACTAACATAGCTTGACCAGTATGTTTCAACTGACCCTGACTAACATAGCCTGATCAGTATGTTTCACCAGACCCTGACTAACATAGCCTGATCAGTATGTTTCACCGGACCCTGACTAACATAGCCTAACCAGTATGTTTCACCTGACCCTGGCTAAAATAGCCTGATCAGTATGTTTCACCTGACCCTCACTAACATAGCCTGACCAGTATGTTTCACCTGATCCTGACTAACATAGCCTGATCAGTATGTTTCACCTGACCGTGACTAACATAGCCTGATCAGTATGTTTCACCTGACCCTGACTAACATAGCCTGATCAGTATGTTTCACCTGACCCTGACTAACATGTCTGATCAGTATGTTTCACCTGACCCTGACTAACATAGCCTGACCAGTATGTTTCACCTGACCCTGACTAACATAGCCAGATCAGTATGCTTCACCTGACCCTGACTAACATAGCTTAACCAGTATGTTTCACCTGACCCTGACTAACATAGCCTGACCAGTATGTTTCACCTGATCCTGACTAACATAGCCTGACCAGTATGTTTCACCTGACCCTGACTAACATAGCCTGACCAGTATGCTTCACCTGACCCTGACTAACATAGCCTGATCAGTATGTTTCACCTGTCCCTGACTAACATAGCCTGACCAGTATGTTTCACCTGACCCTGACTAACATAGCCTAACCAGTATGTTTCACCTGACCCTGACTAACATAGCCTGACCAGTATGTTTCACCTGACCCTGACTAACATAGCCTGACCAGTATGTTTCACCTGACCCTGACTAGCATAGCCTGACCAGTATGTTTCACCAGATCCTGACTAACATAGCCTTTTCAGTATGTTTTACCTGACCCTGACTAACATAGCCTGACCAGTATGTTTCACCTGACCCTGACTAACATAGCCTGATCAGTATGTTTCACATGACCCTGACTAACATAGCCTGACCAGTATGTTTCACCTGACCCTGACTAACATAGCCTGATCAGTATGTTTCACCTGACCCTGACTAACATAGCCTGACCAGTATGTTTCACCTGACCCTGACTAACATAGCCTGATCAGTATGTTTCACCCGACCCTGACTAAATTAGCCTGATCAGTATGTTTCACCTGACCCTGACTAACATAGCCTGATCAGTATGTTTCACCTGACCCTGACTAACATAGCCTGACCAGTATGTTTCACCTGACCCTGACTAACATAGCCTGACCAGTATGTTTCACCTGACCCTGACTTACATAGCCTGACCAGTATGTTTCACCTGACCCTGACTAACATAGTCTGATCAGTATGTTTCACCTGGCCCTGACTAACATAGCCTGATCAGTATGTTTCATCTGACCCTCACTAACATAGCCTGATCAGTATGTTTAACCTGACCCTCACTAACATAGCCTGACCAGTATGTTTCACCTGACCCTGACTAACATAGCCTGATCAGTATGTTTCACCTGACCCTGACTAACATAGCCTGATCAGTATGTTTCACCTGACCCTGACTAACATAGCCTGATCAGTATGTTTCACCTGACCCTGACTAACATAGCCTGACCAGTTTGTTTCACCTGACCCTGACTAACATAGCCTGACCAGTATGTTTCACCTGACCCTGACTTACATAGCCTGACCAGTATGTTTCACCTGACCCTGACTAACATAGCCTGACCAGTATGTTTCACCTGACCCTGACTAACATAGTCTGATCAGTATGTTTCACCTGACCCTGACTAACATAGCCTGATCAGTATGTTTCACCTGACCCTCACTAACATAGCCTGATCAGTATGTTTAACATGACCCTCACTAACATAGCCTGACCAGTATGTTTCACCTGACCCTGACTAACATAGCCTGATCAGTATGTTTCACCTGACCCTGACTAACATAGCCTGACCAGTATGTTTCACCTGACCCTGGCTAACATAGCCTAACCAGTATGTTTCACTTGACCCTGACTAACATAGCCTAACCAGTATGTTTCACCTGACCCTGACTAGCATAGCCTGACCAGTATGTTTCACCTGACCCTGACTAACATAGCTTGACCAGTATGTTTCACCTGACCCTGACTAACATAGCCTGATCAGTATGTTTCACCTGACCCTGACTAACATAGCCTGATCAGTATGTTTCACCGGACCCTGACTAACATAGCCTAACCAGTATGTTTCACCTGACCCTGGCTAAAATAGCCTGATCAGTATGTTTCACCTGACCCTCACTAACATAGCCTGACCAGTATGTTTCACCTGATCCTGACTAACATAGCCTGATCAGTATGTTTCACCTGACCGTGACTAACATAGCCTGATCAGTATGTTTCACCTGACCCTGACTAACATAGCCTGATCAGTATGTTTCACCTGACCCTGACTAACATGTCTGATCAGTATGTTTCACCTGACCCTGACTAACATAGCCTGACCAGTATGTTTCACCTGACCCTGACTAACATAGCCAGATCAGTATGCTTCACCTGACCCTGACTAACATAGCTTAACCAGTATGTTTCACCTGACCCTGACTAACATAGCCTGACCAGTATGTTTCACCTGATCCTGACTAACATAGCCTGACCAGTATGTTTCACCTGACCCTGACTAACATAGCCTGACCAGTATGCTTCACCTGACCCTGACTAACATAGCCTGATCAGTATGTTTCACCTGTCCCTGACTAACATAGCCTGACCAGTATGTTTCACCTGACCCTGACTAACATAGCCTAACCAGTATGTTTCACCTGACCCTGACTAACATAGCCTGACCAGTATGTTTCACCTGACCCTGACTAACATAGCCTGACCAGTATGTTTCACCTGACCCTGACTAGCATAGCCTGACCAGTATGTTTCACCAGATCCTGACTAACATAGCCTTATCAGTATGTTTTACCTGACCCTGACTAACATAGCCTGACCAGTATGTTTCACCTGACCCTGACTAACATAGCCTGATCAGTATGTTTCACATGACCCTGACTAACATAGCCTGACCAGTATGTTTCACCTGACCCTGACTAACATAGCCTGATCAGTATGTTTCACCTGACCCTGACTAACATAGCCTGACCAGTATGTTTCACCTGACCCTGACTAACATAGCCTGACCAGTATGTTTCACCCGACCCTGACTAAATTAGCCTGATCAGTATGTTTCACCTGACCCTGACTAACATAGCCTGATCAGTATGTTTCACCTGACCCTGACTAACATAGCCTGACCAGTATGTTTCACCTGACCCTGACTAACATAGCCTGACCAGTATGTTTCACCTGACCCTGACTTACATAGCCTGACCAGTATGTTTCACCTGACCCTGACTAACATAGTCTGATCAGTATGTTTCACCTGGCCCTGACTAACATAGCCTGATCAGTATGTTTCATCTGACCCTCACTAACATAGCCTGATCAGTATGTTTAACCTGACCCTCACTAACATAGCCTGACCAGTATGTTTCACCTGACCCTGACTAACATAGCCTGATCAGTATGTTTCACCTGACCCTGACTAACATAGCCTGATCAGTATGTTTCACCTGACCCTGGCTAACATAGCCTAACCAGTATGTTTCACCTGACCCTGACTAACATAGCCTGACCAGTATGTTTCACCTGACCCTGACTAACATAGCCTGATCAGTATGTTTCACCTGACCCTGACTAACATAGCCTGACCAGTTTGTTTCACCTGACCCTGACTAACATAGCCTGACCAGTATGTTTCACCAGATCCTGACTAACATAGCCTTTTCAGTATGTTTCACCTGACCCTGACTAACATAGCCTGACCAGTATGTTTCACCTGACCGTGACTAACATAGCCTGATCAGTATGTTTCACCTGACCCTGACTAACATAGCCTGATCAGTATGTTTCACCTGACCCTGACTAACATGTCTGATCAGTATGTTTCACCTGACCCTGACTAACATAGCCTGACCAGTATGTTTCACCTGACCCTGACTAACATAGCCAGATCAGTATGCTTCACCTGACCCTGACTAACATAGCTTAACCAGTATGTTTCACCTGACCCTGACTAACATAGCCTGACCAGTATGTTTCACCTGATCCTGACTAACATAGCCTGACCAGTATGTTTCACCTGACCCTGACTAACATAGCCTGACCAGTATGCTTCACCTGACCCTGACTAACATAGCCTGATCAGTATGTTTCACCTGTCCCTGACTAACATAGCCTGACCAGTATGTTTCACCTGACCCTGACTAACATAGCCTAACCAGTATGTTTCACCTGACCCTGACTAACATAGCCTGACCAGTATGTTTCACCTGACCCTGACTAACATAGCCTGACCAGTATGTTTCACCTGACCCTGACTAGCATAGCCTGACCAGTATGTTTCACCAGATCCTGACTAACATAGCCTTTTCAGTATGTTTTACCTGACCCTGACTAACATAGCCTGACCAGTATGTTTCACCTGACCCTGACTAACATAGCCTGATCAGTATGTTTCACATGACCCTGACTAACATAGCCTGACCAGTATGTTTCACCTGACCCTGACTAACATAGCCTGATCAGTATGTTTCACCTGACCCTGACTAACATAGCCTGACCAGTATGTTTCACCTGACCCTGACTAACATAGCCTGACCAGTATGTTTCACCCGACCCTGACTAAATTAGCCTGATCAGTATGTTTCACCTGACCCTGACTAACATAGCCTGATCAGTATGTTTCACCTGACCCTGACTAACATAGCCTGACCAGTATGTTTCACCTGACCCTGACTAACATAGCCTGACCAGTATGTTTCACCTGACCCTGACTTACATAGCCTGACCAGTATGTTTCACCTGACCCTGACTAACATAGTCTGATCAGTATGTTTCACCTGGCCCTGACTAACATAGCCTGATCAGTATGTTTCATCTGACCCTCACTAACATAGCCTGATCAGTATGTTTAACCTGACCCTCACTAACATAGCCTGACCAGTATGTTTCACCTGACCCTGACTAACATAGCCTGATCAGTATGTTTCACCTGACCCTGACTAACATAGCCTGATCAGTATGTTTCACCTGACCCTGACTAACATAGCCTGATCAGTATGTTTCACCTGACCCTGACTAACATAGCCTGACCAGTATGTTTCACCTGACCCTGACTAACATAGCCTGACCAGTATGTTTCAACTGACCCTGACTTACATAGCCTGACCAGTATGTTTCACCTGACCCTGACTAACATAGCCTGACCAGTATGTTTCACCTGACCCTGACTAACATAGTCTGATCAGTATGTTTCACCTGACCCTGACTAACATAGCCTGATCAGTATGTTTCACCTGACCCTCACTAACATAGCCTGATCAGTATGTTTAACCTGACCCTCACTAACATAGCCTGACCAGTATGTTTCACCTGACCCTGACTAACATAGCCTGATCAGTATGTTTCACCTGACCCTGACTAACATAGCCTGACCAGTATGTTTCACCTGACCCTGGCTAACATAGCCTAACCAGTATGTTTCACTTGACCCTGACTAACATAGCCTAACCAGTATGTTTCACCTGACCCTGACTAGCATAGCCTGACCAGTATGTTTCACCTGACCCTGACTAACATAGCTTGACCAGTATGTTTCACCTGACCCTGACTAACATAGCCTGATCAGTATGTTTCACCTGACCCTGACTAACATAGCCTGATCAGTATGTTTCACCGGACCCTGACTAACATAGCCTAACCAGTATGTTTCACCTGACCCTGGCTAAAATAGCCTGATCAGTATGTTTCACCTGACCCTCACTAACATAGCCTGACCAGTATGTTTCACCTGATCCTGACTAACATAGCCTGATCAGTATGTTTCACCTGACCGTGACTAACATAGCCTGATCAGTATGTTTCACCTGACCCTGACTAACATAGCCTGATCAGTATGTTTCACCTGACCCTGACTAACATGTCTGATCAGTATGTTTCACCTGACCCTGACTAACATAGCCTGACCAGTATGTTTCACCTGACCCTGACTAACATAGCCAGATCAGTATGCTTCACCTGACCCTGACTAACATAGCTTAACCAGTATGTTTCACCTGACCCTGACTAACATAGCCTGACCAGTATGTTTCACCTGATCCTGACTAACATAGCCTGACCAGTATGTTTCACCTGACCCTGACTAACATAGCCTGACCAGTATGCTTCACCTGACCCTGACTAACATAGCCTGATCAGTATGTTTCACCTGTCCCTGACTAACATAGCCTGACCAGTATGTTTCACCTGACCCTGACTAACATAGCCTAACCAGTATGTTTCACCTGACCCTGACTAACATAGCCTGACCAGTATGTTTCACCTGACCCTGACTAACATAGCCTGACCAGTATGTTTCACCTGACCCTGACTAGCATAGCCTGACCAGTATGTTTCACCAGATCCTGACTAACATAGCCTTATCAGTATGTTTTACCTGACCCTGACTAACATAGCCTGACCAGTATGTTTCACCTGACCCTGACTAACATAGCCTGATCAGTATGTTTCACATGACCCTGACTAACATAGCCTGACCAGTATGTTTCACCTGACCCTGACTAACATAGCCTGATCAGTATGTTTCACCTGACCCTGACTAACATAGCCTGACCAGTATGTTTCACCTGACCCTGACTAACATAGCCTGACCAGTATGTTTCACCCGACCCTGACTAAATTAGCCTGATCAGTATGTTTCACCTGACCCTGACTAACATAGCCTGATCAGTATGTTTCACCTGACCCTGACTAACATAGCCTGACCAGTATGTTTCACCTGACCCTGACTAACATAGCCTGACCAGTATGTTTCACCTGACCCTGACTTACATAGCCTGACCAGTATGTTTCACCTGACCCTGACTAACATAGTCTGATCAGTATGTTTCACCTGGCCCTGACTAACATAGCCTGATCAGTATGTTTCATCTGACCCTCACTAACATAGCCTGATCAGTATGTTTAACCTGACCCTCACTAACATAGCCTGACCAGTATGTTTCACCTGACCCTGACTAACATAGCCTGATCAGTATGTTTCACCTGACCCTGACTAACATAGCCTGACCAGTATGTTTCACCTGACCCTGGCTAACATAGCCTAACCAGTATGTTTCACCTGACCCTGACTAACATAGCCTGACCAGTATGTTTCACCTGACCCTGACTAACATAGCCTGATCAGTATGTTTCACCTGACCCTGACTAACATAGCCTGACCAGTATGTTTCACCTGACCCTGACTAACATAGCCTGACCAGTTTGTTTCACCTGACCCTGACTAACATAGCCTGACCAGTATGTTTCACCAGATCCTGACTAACATAGCCTTTTCAGTATGTTTCACCTGACCCTGACTAACATAGCCTGACCAGTATGTTTCACCTGACCCTGACTAACATAGCCTGATCAGTATGTTTAACCTGACCCTGACTAACATAGCCTGACCAGTATGTTTCACCTGACTATGACTAACATAGCCTGATCAGTATGTTTCACCTGACCCTGACTAACATAGCCTGACCAGTATGTTTCACCTGACCCTGACTAACATAGCCTAACCAGTATGTTTCACTTGACCCTGACTAACATAGCCTAACCAGTATGTTTCACCTGACCATGACTAACATAGCCTGACCAGTATGTTTCACCTGACCCTGACTAACGTAGCCTGACCAGTATGTTTCACTTGACCCTGACTAACATAGCCTGATCAGTATGTTTCACCTGACCCTGACTAACATAGCCTGACCAGTATGTTTCACCTGACCCTGACTAACATAGCCTGACCAGTATGTTTCACCTGACCCTGACTAACATAGCCTGACCAGTATGTTTCACCTGACCCTGACTAACATAGCCTGATCAGTATGTTTCACCTGACCTTGACTAACATAGCCTGACCAGTATGTTTCACCTGACCCTGACTAACATAGCCTGATCAGTATGTTTCACCTGACCCTGACTAACATAGCCTGACCAGTATGTTTCACCTGACCCTGACTAACATAGCCTGATCAGTATGTTTCACCTGACCCTGACTAACATAGCCTGACCAGTATGTTTGACCTGACCTTAACTAACATAGTCTGACCTGTATGTTTCACCTGACCCTGACTAACATAGCCTGATCAGTATGTTTCACCTGACCCTGACTAACATAGTCTGACCAGTATGTTTCACCTGACCCTGACTAACATAGCCTGATCAGTATGTTTCACCTGACCCTGACTAACATAGCCTGATCAGTATGTTTCACCTGACCCTGACTAACATGTCTGATCAGTATGTTTCACCTGACACTGACTAACATAGCGTGACCAGTATGTTTCACCTGACCCTGACTAACATAGCCTGATCAGTATGTTTCACCTGACCCTGACTAACATAGCCTGACCAGTATGTTTCACCTGACCCTGACTAACATAGCCTAACCAGTATGTTTCACCTGACCCTGACTAACATAGCCTGACCAGTATGTTTCACCTGATCCTGACTAACATAGCCTGACCAGTATGCTTCACCTGACCCTGACTAACATAGCCTGATCAGTATGTTTCACCTGTCCGTGACTAACATAGCCTGACCAGTATGTTTCACCTGACCCTGACTAACATAGCCTAACCAGTATGTTTCACCTGACCCTGACTAACATAGCCTGACCAGTATGTTTCACCTGACCCTGACTAACATAGCCTGACCAGTATGTTTCACCTGACCCTGACTAACATAGCCTGATCAGTATGTTTCCCCTGACCCTGACTAACATAGCCTGACCAGTATGTTTCACCTGACCCTGACTAACATAGCCTGATCAGTATGTTTCACCTGACCCTGACTAACATAGCCTGATAAGTATGTTTCACCTGACCCTGACTAACATAGCCTGACCAGTATGTTTGACCTGACCTTAACTAACATAGCCTGACCTGTATGTTTCACCTGACCCTGACTAACATAGCCTGATCAGTATGTTTCACCTGACCCTGACTAACATAGCCTGACCAGTATGTTTGACCTGACCCTGACTAACAAAGCCTGATCAGTATGTTTCACCTGACCCTGACTAACATAGCCTGATCAGTATGTTTCACCTGACCCTGACTAACATGTCTGATCAGTATGTTTCACCTGACCCTGACTAACATAGCCTGACCAGTATGTTTCACCTGACCCTGACTAACATAGCCTGATCAGTATGTTTCACCTGACCCTGACTAACATAGCCTGACCAGTATGTTTCACCTGACCCTGACTAACATAGCCTGATCAGTATGTTTCACCTGAACCTGACTAACATAGCCTGACCAGTATGTTTCATCTGACCCTGACTAACATAGCCTAACCAGTATGTTTCACCTGACCCTTACTAACATAGCCTGACCAGTATGTTTCACCTTATCCTGACTAACATAGCCTGATCAGTATGTTTCACCTGACCCTGACTAACATAGCCTGACCAGTATGCTTCACCTGACCCTGACTAACATAGCCTGATCAGTATGTTTCACCTGTCCCTGACTAACATAGCTTAACCAGTATGTTTCACCTGACCCTGACTAACATAGCCTGACCAGTATGTTTCACCTGATCCTGACTAACATAGCCTGACCAGTATGTTTCACCTGACCCTGACTAACATAGCCTGACCAGTATGCTTCACCTGACCCTGACTAACATAGCCTGATCAGTATGTTTCACCTGTCCCTGACTAACATAGCCTGACCAGTATGTTTCACCTGACCCTGACTAACATAGCCTAACCAGTATGTTTCACCTGACCCTGACTAACATAGCCTGACCAGTATGTTTCACCTGACCCTGACTAACATAGCCTGACCAGTATGTTTCACCTGACCCTGACTAGCATAGCCTGACCAGTATGTTTCACCAGATCCTGACTAACATAGCCTTATCAGTATGTTTTACCTGACCCTGACTAACATAGCCTGACCAGTATGTTTCACCTGACCCTGACTAACATAGCCTGATCAGTATGTTTCACATGACCCTGACTAACATAGCCTGACCAGTATGTTTCACCTGACCCTGACTAACATAGCCTGATCAGTATGTTTCACCTGACCCTGACTAACATAGCCTGACCAGTATGTTTCACCTGACCCTGACTAACATAGCCTGACCAGTATGTTTCACCCGACCCTGACTAAATTAGCCTGATCAGTATGTTTCACCTGACCCTGACTAACATAGCCTGATCAGTATGTTTCACCTGACCCTGACTAACATAGCCTGACCAGTATGTTTCACCTGACCCTGACTAACATAGCCTGACCAGTATGTTTCACCTGACCCTGACTTACATAGCCTGACCAGTATGTTTCACCTGACCCTGACTAACATAGTCTGATCAGTATGTTTCACCTGGCCCTGACTAACATAGCCTGATCAGTATGTTTCATCTGACCCTCACTAACATAGCCTGATCAGTATGTTTAACCTGACCCTCACTAACATAGCCTGACCAGTATGTTTCACCTGACCCTGACTAACATAGCCTGATCAGTATGTTTCACCTGACCCTGACTAACATAGCCTGATCAGTATGTTTCACCTGACCTTGACTAACATAGCCTGACCAGTATGTTTCACCTGACCCTGACTAACATAGCCTGATCAGTATGTTTCACCTGACCCTGACTAACATAGCCTGACCAGTATGTTTCACCTGACCCTGACTAACATAGCCTGATCAGTATGTTTCACCTGACCCTGACTAACATAGCCTGACCAGTATGTTTGACCTGACCTTAACTAACATAGTCTGACCTGTATGTTTCACCTGACCCTGACTAACATAGCCTGATCAGTATGTTTCACCTGACCCTGACTAACATAGTCTGATCAGTATGTTTCACCTGACCCTGACTAACATAGCCTGATCAGTATGTTTCACCTGACCCTGACTAACATAGCCTGATCAGTATGTTTCACCTGACCCTGACTAACATGTCTGATCAGTATGTTTCACCTGACACTGACTAACATAGCGTGACCAGTATGTTTCACCTGACCCTGACTAACATAGCCTGATCAGTATGTTTCACCTGACCCTGACTAACATAGCCTGACCAGTATGTTTCACCTGACCCTGACTAACATAGCCTAACCAGTATGTTTCACCTGACCCTGACTAACATAGCCTGACCAGTATGTTTCACCTGATCCTGACTAACATAGCCTGACCAGTATGCTTCACCTGACCCTGACTAACATAGCCTGATCAGTATGTTTCACCTGTCCGTGACTAACATAGCCTGACCAGTATGTTTCACCTGACCCTGACTAACATAGCCTAACCAGTATGTTTCACCTGACCCTGACTAACATAGCCTGACCAGTATGTTTCACCTGACCCTGACTAACATAGCCTGACCAGTATGTTTCACCTGACCCTGACTAACATAGCCTGATCAGTATGTTTCCCCTGACCCTGACAAACATAGCCTGACCAGTATGTTTCACCTGACCCTGACTAACATAGCCTGATCAGTATGTTTCACCTGACCCTGACTAACATAGCCTGATAAGTATGTTTCACCTGACCCTGACTAACATAGCCTGACCAGTATGTTTGACCTGACCTTAACTAACATAGCCTGACCTGTATGTTTCACCTGACCCTGACTAACATAGCCTGATCAGTATGTTTCACCTGACCCTGACTAACATAGCCTGACCAGTATGTTTGACCTGACCCTGACTAACAAAGCCTGATCAGTATGTTTCACCTGACCCTGACTAACATAGCCTGATCAGTATGTTTCACCTGACCCTGACTAACATGTCTGATCAGTATGTTTCACCTGACCCTGACTAACATAGCCTGACCAGTATGTTTCACCTGACCCTGACTAACATAGCCTGATCAGTATGTTTCACCTGACCCTGACTAACATAGCCTGACCAGTATGTTTCACCTGACCCTGACTAACATAGCCTGATCAGTATGTTTCACCTGAACCTGACTAACATAGCCTGACCAGTATGTTTCATCTGACCCTGACTAACATAGCCTAACCAGTATGTTTCACCTGACCCTTACTAACATAGCCTGACCAGTATGTTTCACCTCATCCTGACTAACATAGCCTGATCAGTATGTTTCACCTGACCCTGACTAACATAGCCTGACCAGTATGCTTCACCTGACCCTGACTAACATAGCCTGATCAGTATGTTTCACCTGACCCTGACTAACATAGCCTGACCAGTATGTTTCACCTGACCCTGACTAACATAGCCTGACCAGTATGTTTCACCTGGCCCTGACTAGCATAGCCTGACCAGTATGTTTCACTAGATCCTGACTAACATAGCCTTATCAGTATGTTTTACCTGACCCTGACTAACATAGCCTGACCAGTATGTTTTACCTGACCCTGACTAACATAGCCTGACCAGTATGTTTCACCTGACCCTGACTAACATAGCCTGATCAGTATGTTTCACATGACCCTGACTAGCATAGCCTGACCAGTATGTTTCACCTGACCCTGACTAACATAGCCTGACCAGTATGTTTCACCTGACCCTGACTAACATAGCCTGACCAGTATGTTTCACCTGACCCTGACTAACATAGCCTGATCAGTATGTTTCACCTGACCCTGACTAACATAGCCTGACCAGTATGTTTCACCTGACCCTGACTAACATAGCCTGATCAGTATGTTTCACCTGACCCTGACTAACATAGCCTGACCAGTATGTTTGACCTAACCTTAACTAACATAGCCTGACCTGTATGTTTCACCTGACCCTGACTAACATAGCCTGATCAGTATGTTTCACCTGACCCTGACTAACATAGCCTGACCAGTATGTTTCACCTGACCCTGACTAACATAGCCTGATCAGTATGTTTCACCTGACCCTGACTAACATAGCCTGATCAGTATGTTTCACCTGACCCTGACTAACATGTCTGATCAGTATGTTTCACCTGACCCTGACTAACATAGCCTGACCAGTATGTTTCACCTGACCCTGACTAACATAGCCTGATCAGTATGTTTCACCTGGCCCCGACTAACATAGCCTGACCAGTATGTTTCACCTGACCCTGACTAACATAGCCGGATCAGTATGTTTCACCTGACCCTGACTAACATAGCCTGACCAGTATGTTTCACCTGACCCTGACTAACATAGCCTGATCAGTATGTTTCACCTGACCCTGACTAACATAGCCTAACCAGTATGTTTCACCTGACCCTGACTAACATAGCCTGACCAGTATGTTTCACCTGATCCTGACTAACATAGCCTGATCAGTATGTTTCACCTGACCCTGACTAACATAGCCTGACCAGTATGCTTCACCTGACCCTGACTAACATAGCCTGATCAGTATGTTTCACCTGTCCCTGACTAACATAGCCTGACCAGTATGTTTCACCTGACCCTGACTAACATAGCCTAACCAGTATGTTTCACCTGACCTTGACTAACATAGCCTGACCAGTATGTTTCACCTGACCCTGACTAACATAGCCTGACCAGTATGTTTCACCTGGCCCTGACTAGCATAGCCTGACCAGTATGTTTCACCACATCCTGACTAACATAGCCTTATCAGTATGTTTTACCTGACCCTGACTAACATAGCCTGACCAGTATGTTTTACCTGACCCTGACTAACATAGCCTGACCAGTATGTTTCACCTGACCCTGGCTAACATAGCCTGACCAGTATGTTTCACCTGAACCTGACTAACATAGCCTGACCAGTATGTTTCACCTGACCCTGACTAACATAGCCTGATCAGTATGTTTCACCTGACCCTGACTAACATAGCCTGATCAGTATGTTTCACCTGACCCTGACTAACATAGCCTGATCAGTATGTTTCACCTGACCCTGACTAACATAGGCTGATCAGTATGTTTCACCTGACCCTGACTAACATGTCTGATCAGTATGTTTCACCTGACCTTGACTAACACAGCCTGACCAGTATGTTTCACCTGACCCTGACTAACATAGCCTGATCAGTATGTTTCACCTGACCCTGACTAACATAGCCTGACCAGTATGTTTCACCTGACCCTGACTAACATAGCCTGATCAGTATGTTTCACTTGACCCTGACTAACATAGCCTGACCAGTATGTTTCACCTGACCCTGACTAACATAGCCTAACCAGTATGCTTCACCTGACCCTGACTAACATAGCCTGATCAGTATGTTTCACCTGTCCCTGACTAACATAGCCTGACCAGTATGTTTCACCTGACCCTGACTAACATAGCCTAACCAGTATGTTTCACCTGACCCTGACTAACATAGCGTGACCAGTATGTTTCACCTGACCCTGACTAACATAGCCTGACCAGTATGTTTCACCTGACCCTGACTAGCATAGCCTGACCAGTATGTTTCACCAGATCCTGACTAACATAGCCTTATCAGTATGTTTTACCTGACCCTGACTAACATAGCCTGACCAGTATGTTTCACCTGACCCTGACTAACATAGTCTGATCAGTATGTTTCACCTGACCCTGACTAACATAGCCTGATCAGTATGTTTCACCTGACCCTCACTAAGATAGCCTGATCAGTATGTTTAACCTGACCCTCACTAACATAGCCTGATCAGTATGTTTCACCTGACCCTGACTAACATAGCCTGATCAGTATGTTTCACCTGACCCTGACTAACATAGCCTGACCAGTATGTTTCACCTGACCCTGACTAACATAGCCTGATCAGTATGTTTCACATGACCCTGACTAACATAGCCTGACCAGTATGTTTCACCTGACCCTGACTAACATAGCCTAATCAGTATGTTTCACCTGACCCTGACTAACATAGCCTGACCAGTATGTTTCACCTGACCCTGACTAACAAAGCCTGACCAGTATGTTTCACCTGACCCTGACTAACATAGCCTGATCAGTATGTTTCACCTGACCCTGACTAACATAGCCTGATCAGTATGTTTCACCTGACCCTGACTAACATAGCCTGACCAGTATGTTTCACCTGACCCTGACTAACATAGCCTGACCAGTATGTTTCACCTGACCCTGACTAACATAGCCTGATCAGTATGTTTCACCTGACCCTGACTAACATAGCCTGACCAGTATGTTTCACCTGACCCTGGCTAACATAGCCTAACCAGTATGTTTCACTTGACCCTGACTAACATAGCCTAACCAGTATGTTTCACCTGACCCTGACTAGCATAGCCTGACCAGTATGTTTCACCTGACCCTGACTAACATAGCCTGACCAGTATGTTTCACCTGACCCTGACTAACATAGCCTGATCAGTATGTTTCACCTGACCTTGACTAACATAGCCTGACCAGTATGTTTCACCTGACCCTGACTAACATAGCCTGACCAGTTTGTTTCACCTGACCCTGACTAACATAGCCTGACCAGTATGTTTCACCAGATCCTGACTAACATAGCCTTATCAGTATGTTTCACCTGACCCTGACTAACAGAGCCTGACCAGTATGTTTCACCTGACCCTGACTAACATAGCCTGATCAGTATGTTTCACCTGACCCTGACTAACATAGCCTGATCAGTATGTTTAACCTGACCCTGACTAATATAGTCTGACCAGTATGTTTCACCTGAATTTGACTAACATAGCCTGATCAGTATGTTTCACCTGACCCTGACTAACATAGCCTGACCAGTATGTTTCACCTGACCCTGACTAACATAGCATGATCAGTAAGTTTCACTTGACCCTGACTAACATAGCCTAACCAGTATGTTTCACCTGACCCTGACTAACATAGCCTGACCAGTATGTTTCACCTGACCCTGACTAACATAGCCTGACCAGTATGTTTCACCTGACCCTGACTAACATAGCCTGATCAGTATGTTTCACCTGACCCTGACTAACATAGCCTGACCAGTATGTTTCACCTGACCCTGACTAACATAGCCTAACCAGTATGTTTCACCTGACCTTGACTAACATAGCCTGACCAGTATGTTTCACCTGACCCTGACTAACATAGCCTGACCAGTATGTTTCACCTGGCCCTGACTAGCATAGCCTGACCAGTATGTTTCACCACATCCTGACTAACATAGCCTTATCAGTATGTTTTACCTGACCCTGACTAACATAGCCTGACCAGTATGTTTTACCTGACCCTGACTAACATAGCCTGACCAGTATGTTTCACCTGACCCTGGCTAACATAGCCTGACCAGTATGTTTCACCTGAACCTGACTAACATAGCCTGACCAGTATGTTTCACCTGACCCTGACTAACATAGCCTGATCAGTATGTTTCACCTGACCCTGACTAACATAGCCTGACCAGTATGTTTCACCTGACCCTGACTAACATAGCCTGATCAGTATGTTTCACTTGACCCTGACTAACATAGCCTGACCAGTATGTTTCACCTGACCCTGACTAACATAGCCTAACCAGTATGCTTACCTGACCCTGACTAACATAGCCTGATCAGTATGTTTCACCTGACCCTGACTAACATAGCCTGATCAGTATGTTTCACCTGACCCTCACTAACATAGCCTGATCAGTATGTTTAACCTGACCCTCACTAACATAGCCTGACCAGTATGTTTCACCTGACCCTGACTAACATAGCCTGATCAGTATGTTTCACCTGACCCTGACTAAAATAGCCTGATCAGTATGTTTCACCTGACCCTGACAGACATAGCCTGACCAGTATGTTTCACCTGACCCTGACTAACATAGCCTGATCAGTATGTTTCACATGACCCTGACTAACATAGCCTGACCAGTATGTTTCACCTGACCCTGACTAACATAGCCTGATCAGTATGTTTCACCTGACCCTGACTAACATAGCCTGACCAGTATGTTTCACCTGACCCTGACTAACAAAGCCTGACCAGTATGTTTCACCTGACCCTGACTAACATAGCCTGATCAGTATGTTTCACCTGACCCTGACTAACATAGCCTGATCAGTATGTTTCACCTGACCCTGACTAACATAGCCTGACCAGTATGTTTCACCTGACCCTGACTAACATAGCCTGACCAGTATGTTTCACCTGACCCTGACTTACATAGCCTGACCAGTATGTTTCACCTGACCCTGACTAACATAGCCTGACCAGTATGTTTCACCTGACCCTGACTAACATAGTCTGATCAGTATGTTTCATCTGACCCTGACTAACATAGCCTGATCAGTATGTTTCACCTGACCCTCACTAACATAGCCTGATCAGTATGTTTAACCTGACCCTCACTAACATAGCCTGACCAGTATGTTTCACCTGACCCTGACTAACATAGCCTGATCAGTATGTTTCACCTGACCCTGACTAACATAGCCTGACCAGTATGTTTCACCTGACCCTGACTAACATAGCCTAACCAGTATGTTTCACTTGACCCTGACTAACATAGCCTAACCAGTATGTTTCACCTGACCCTGACTAGCATAGCCTGACCAGTATGTTTCACCTGACCCTGACTAACATAGCCTGACCAGTATGTTTCACCTGACCCTGACTAACATAGCCTGATCAGTATGTTTCACCTGACCCTGACTAACATAGCCTGACCAGTATGTTTCACCTGACCCTGACTAACATAGCCTGACCAGTTTGTTTCACCTGACCCTGACTAACATAGCCTGACCAGTATGTTTCACCAGATCCTGACTAACATAGCCTTATCAGTATGTTTCACCTGACCCTGACTAACATAGCCTGACCAGTATGTTTCACCTGACCTTGACTAACATAGCCTGATCAGTATGTTTCACCTGACCCTGACTAATATAGTCTGACCAGTATGTTTCACCTGAATTTGACTAACATAGCCTGATCAGTATGTTTCACCTGACCCTGACTAACATAGCCTGACCAGTATGTTTCACCTGACCCTGACTAACATAGCCTAACCAGTATGTTTCACTTGACCCTGACTAACATAGCCTAGCCAGTATGTTTCACCTGACCCTGACTAACATAGCCTGACCAGTATGTTTCACCTGACCCTGACTAACATAGCCTGACCAGTATGTTTCACCTGACCCTGACTAACATAGCCTGATCAGTATGTTTCACCTGACCCTGACTAACATAGCCTGATCAGTATGTTTCACCTGACCCTGACTAACATAGCCTGAACAGTATGTTTCACCTGACCCTGACTAACATAGCCTGACCAGTATGTTTCACCTGACCCTGACTAACATAGCCTGACCAGTATGTTTCACCTGACCCTGACTAACATAGCCTGATCAGTATGTTTCACCTGACCTTGACTAACATAGCCTGACCAGTATGTTTCACCTGACCCTGACTAACATAGCCTGATCAGTATGTTTCACCTGACCCTGACTAACATAGCCTGACCAGTATGTTTCACCTGACCCTGACTAACATGTCTGATCAGTATGTTTCACCTAACCCTGACTAACATAGCCTGACCAGTATGTTTCACCTGACCCTGACTAACATAGCCTGATCAGTATGTTTCACCTGACCCTGACTAACATAGCCTGACCAGTATGTTTCACCTGACCCTGACTAACATAGCCTGATCAGTATGTTTCACCTGAACCTGACTAACATAGCCTGACCAGTATGTTTCACCTGACCCTGACTAACATAGCCTAACCAGTATGTTTCACCTGACCCTGACTAACATAACCTGACCAGTATGTTTCACCTGATCCTGACTAACATAGTCTGATCAGTATGTTTCACCTGACCATGACTAACATAGCCTGACCAGTATGCTTCACCTGACCCTGACTAACATAGCCTGATCAGTATGTTTCACCTGTCCCTGACTAACATAGCCTGACCAGTATGTTTCACCTGACCCTGACTAACATAGCCTAACCAGTATGTTTCACCTGACCCTGACTAACATAGCCTGACCAGTATGTTTCACCTGACCCTGACTAACATAGCCTGACCAGTATGTTTCACCTGGCCCTGACTAGCATAGCCTGACCAGTATATTTCACCAGATCCTGACTAACATAGCCTTATCAATATGTTTTACCTGACCCTGACTAACATAGCCTGACCAGTATGTTTTACCTGACCCTGACTAACATAGCCTGACCAGTATGTTTCACCTGACCCTGACTAACATAGCCTGATCAGTATGTTTCACATGACCCTGACTAACATAGCCTGACCAGTATGTTTCACCTGACCCTGACTAACATAGCCTGACCAGTATGTTTCACCTGACCCTGACTAACATAGCCTGACCAGTATGTTTCACCTGACCCTGACTAACATAGCCTGACCAGAATGTTTCACCTGACCCTGACTAACATAGCCTGATCAGTATGTTTCACCTGACCCTGACTAACATAGCCTGATCAGTATATTTCACCTGACCCTGACTAACATAGCCTGACCAGTATGTTTCACCTGACCCTGACTAACATAGCCTGACCAGTATGTTTCACCTGACCCTGACTTACATAGCCTGACCAGTATGTTTCACCTGACCCTGACTAACATAGCCTGACCAGTATGTTTCACCCGACCCTGACTAACATAGCCTGACCAGTATGTTTCACCTGACCCTGACTAACATAGCCTAACCAGTATGTTTCACTTGACCCTGACTAACATAGCCTAACCAGTATGTTTCACCTGACCCTGACTAACATAGCCTGACCAGTATGTTTCACCTGACCCTGACTAACATAGCCTGACCAGTATGTTTCACCTGGCCCTGACTAGCATAGCCTGACCAGTATATTTCACCAGATCCTGACTAACATAGCCTTATCAATATGTTTTACCTGACCCTGACTAACATAGCCTGACCAGTATGTTTTACCTGACCCTGACTAACATAGCCTGACCAGTATGTTTCACCTGACCTTGACTAACATAGCCTGACCAGTATGTTTCACCTGACCCTGACTAACATAGCCTGATCAGTATGTTTCACCTGACCCTGACTAACATAGCCTGACCAGTATGTTTCACCTGACCCTGACTAACATAGCCTGATCAGTATGTTTCACCTGACCCTGACTAACATACCCTGACCAGTATGTTTGACCTGACCTTAACTAACATAGCCTGACCTGTATGTTTCACCTGACCCTGACTAACATAGCCTGATCAGTATGTTTCACCTGACCCTGACTAACATAGCCTGACCAGTATGTTTCACCTGACCCTGACTAACATAGCCTGATCAGTATGTTTCACCTGACCCTGACTAACATAGCCTGATCAATATGTTTTACCTGACCCTGACTAACATAGCCTGATCAGTATGTTTCACCTGACCCTGACTAACATAGCCTGACCACTATGTTTCACCTGACCCTGACTAACATAGCCTGATCAATATGTTTCACCTGACCCTGACTAACATAGCCTGATCAGTATGTTTCACCTGACCCTGACTAACATAGCCTGACCAGTATGTTTCACCTGACCCTGACTAACATAGCCTGATCAGTATGTTTCACATGACCCTGACTAACATAGCCTGATCAATATGTTTCACCTGACCCTGACTAACATATCCTGATCAGTATGTTTCATCTGACCCTGACTAACATAGCCTGATCAGTATGTTTCACCTGACCCTGACTAGCATAGCATGATCAGTAAGTTTCACCTGACCCTGACTAACATAGCCTGATCAGTATGTTTCACCTGACCCTGACTAACATAGCCTGATCAATATGTTTCACCTGAACCTGACTAACATATCCTGATCAGTATGTTTCACCTGACCCTGACTAACATAGCCTGACCAGTATGTTTCACCTGACCCTGACTAACATAGCCTGATCAGTATGCTTCACATGACCCTGACTAACATAGCCTGATCAATATGTTTCACCTGACCCTGGCTAACATATCTTGATCAGTATGTTTCATCTGACCCTGACTAACATAGCCTGATCAGTATTTTTCACCTGACCCTGACTAGCATAGCCTGATCAGTAAGTTTCACCTGACCCTGACTAAAATAGCCTTATCAGTATGTTTCACCTGACCCTGACTAACATAGCCTGATCAATATGTTTCACCTGACCCTGACTAACATAGCCTGATCAATATGTTTCACTTGACCCTGACTAACATAGCCTGATCAGTATGTTTCATCTGACCCTGACTAAGATAGCCTGATCAATATGTTTCACCTGACCCTGACTAACATAGACTGATCAGTGTGTTTCACCTGACCCTGACTAACATAGCCTGATCAGTATGTTTCACCTGACCCTGACTAACATAGACTGATCAGTATGTTTCATCTGACCCTCACTAACATAGCCTGATCAGTATGTTTCACATGACCCTGACTAACATAGCCTGATCAGTATGTTTCATCTGACCCTGACTAACATAGCCTGATCAGTATGTTTCACCTGGCTCTGACTAACATAGACTGATCAGTATGTTTCATCTGACCCTGACTAACATAGCCTGATCATTATGTTTCACCTGACCCTGACTAACATAGCCTGATCAGTATGTTTCACCTGACCCTGACTAACATAGCCTGATCAATATGTTTCACCTGACCCTGACTAACATAGCCAGATCAGTATGTTTCACTTGACCCTGACTAACATAGCCTGATCAGTATGTTTCATCTGACCCTGACTAACATAGCCTGATCAGTATGTTTCACCTGACCCTGACTAACATAGCCTGATCAGCATGTTTCACCTGACCCTGACTAACATAGCCTGATCAATATGTTTCACCTGACCCTGACTAACATAGCCTGACCAATATGTTTCACCTGGCCCTGACTAACATAGCCTGATCAGTATGTTTCATCTGAACCTGACTAACATAGCCTGATCAGTATGTTGCACCTGACCCTGACTAACATAGCCTGATCAGTATGTTTCATCTGACCCTGACTAACATAGCCTGATCAGTATGTTTTACCTGACCCTGACTAACATAGACTGATCAGTATGTTTCACCTGACCCTGACTAACATAGCCTGATCATTATGTTTCACCTGACCCTGACTAACATAGACTGATCAGTATATTTCACCTGACCCTAACTAACATAGCCTGATCAATATGTTTCACCTGACCCTGACTAACATAGCCTGATCAGTATGTTTCATCTGACCCTGACTAACATAGCCTGATCAGTATGTTTCACCTGACCCTGACTAACATAGACTGATCAGTATGTTTCACCTGACCCTGACTAACATAGCCTGATCAATATGTTTCACCCGACCCTGACTAATATAGACTGATCAGTATGTTTCATCTGACCCTGACTAACATAGCCTGATCAGTATGTTTCACCTGACCCTGACTAACATAGACTGATCAATATGTTTCACCTGACCCTTACTAACATAGCCTGATCAGTATGTTTCACCTGACCTGACTAACATAGCCTGATCAGTATGTTTAACATGACCCTGACTAACATAGCCTGATCATTATCTTTCACCTGACCCTGACTAACATAGTCTGACCAGTATGTTTCACCTGACCCTGACTAACATAGCCTGATCAGTATGTTTCACCTGACCCTGACTAACATAGCCTGATCAATATTTTCACCTGACCCTGACTAACATAGCCTGATCAGTATGTTTCATCTGACCCTGATTAACATAGCCTGATCAGTATGTTTCACCTGACCCTGACTAACATAGACTGATCAGTATGTTTCACCTGACCCTGACTAACATAGCCTGATCATTATGTTTCACCTGATCCTGACTAACATAGCCTGATCAGTATGTTTCTCCTGACCCTGACTAACATAGCCTGATCAGCATGTTTCACCTGACCCTGACTAACTTAGCCTGATCAATATGTTTCACCTGACCATGACTAACATAGCCTGATCAATATGTTTCATCTGACCCTGACTAACATAGCCTGATCAGTATGTTTCATCTGACCCTGACTAACATAGCCTGATCAATATGTTTCACCTGACCCTGACTAACATAGACTGATCAGTATGTTTCACCTGACCCTGACTAACATAGCCTGATCAGTATGTTTCACCTGACCCTGACTAACATAGACTGATCAGTATGTTTCACCTGACCCTGACTAACATAGCCTGATCAGTATGTTTCACCTGATCCTGACTAACATAGCCTGATCAGTATGTTTCACCTGACCCTGACTAACATAGCCTGATCACTATGTTTTATCTGACCCTGACTAACATAGCCTGATCAGTATGTTTCACCTGACCCTGACTAACATAGACTGATCAGTATGTTTCACCTGACCCTGACTAACATAGCCTGATCAATATGTTTCACCTGACCCTGACTAACATAGCCTGACCAGTATGTTTCACCTGACCCTGACTAACATAGCCTGATCAGTATGTTTCACCTGACCCTGACTAACATAGCCTGACCAGTATGTTTCACCTGACCCTGACTAACATAGCCTGACCTGTATGTTTCAACTGACCCTGACTAACATAGCCTGATCAGTATGTTTCACCTGACCCTGACTAACATAGCCTGACCAGTATGTTTCACCTGACCCTGACTAACATAGCCTGATCAGTATGTTTCACCTGACCCTGACTAACATAGCCTGATCAATATGTTTTACCTGACCCTGACTAACATAGCCTGATCAGTATGTTTCACCTGACCCTGACTAACATAGCCTGACCAGTATGTTTCACCTGACCCTGACTAACATAGCCTGATCAATATGTTTCACCTGACCCTGACTAACATAGCCTATCAGTATGTTTCACCTGACCCTGACTAACATAGCCTGACCAGTATGTTTCACCTGACCCTGACTAACATAGCCTGATCAGTATGTTTCACATGACCCTGACTAACATAGCCTGATCAATATGTTTCACCTGGCCCTGACTAACATATCCTGATCAGTTTGTTTCATCTGACCCTGACTAACATAGCCTGATCAGTATGTTTCACCTGACCCTGACTAGCATAGCATGATCAGTAAGTTTCACCTGACCCTGACTAACATAGCCTGATCAGTATGTTTCACCTGAGCCTGACTAACATAGCCTGATCAATATGTTTCACCTGACCCTGACTTACATAGCCTGATCAGTATGTTTCACCTGACCCTGACTAACATAGCCTGACCAGTATGTTTCACCTGACCCTGACTAACATAGCCTGATCAGTATGCTTCACATGACCCTGACTAACATAGCCTGATCAATATGTTTCACCTGACCCTGGCTAACATATCTTGATCAGTATGTTTCATCTGACCCTGACTAACATAGCCTGATCAGTATTTTTCACCTGACCCTGACTAGCATAGCCTGATCAGTACGTTTCACCTGTCCCTGACTAAAATAGCCTTATCGGTATGTTTCACCTGACCCTGACTAACATAGCCTGATCAATATGTTTCACCTGACCCTGACTAACATAGTCTGACCAGTATGTTTCACCTGACCCTGACTAACATAGCCTGATCATTATGTTTCACCTGACCCTGACTAACATAGCCTGATCAATATGTTTCACCTGACGTTGACTAACATAGCCTGATCAATATGTTTCACCTGACCCTGACTAACATAGCCTGATCAATATGTTTCATCTGACCCTGACTAACATAGCCTGATCAGTATGTTTCACCTGACCCTGACTAACATAGCCTGATCAGTATGTTTTATCTGACCCTGACTAACATAGCCTGATCAATATGTTTCATCTGACCCTGACTAACATAGCCTGATCAGTATGTTTGACCTGACCCTGACTAACATAGACTGATCAGTATGTTTCACCTGACCCTGACTAACATAGCCTGATCATTATGTTTCACCTGACCCTGACTAACATAGACTGATCATTATGTTTCATCTGACCCTGACTAACATAGCCTGATCAGTATGTTTCACCTGACTCTGACTAACATAGACTGATCAATATGTTTCACCTGACCCTGACTAACATAGCCTGATCAGTATGTTTCACCTGACCCTGACTAACATAGCCTGATCAGTATGTTTCACATGACCCTGACTAACATAGCCTGATCATTATCTTTCACCTGACCCTGACTAACATAGTCTGACCAGTATGTTTCATCTGACCCTGACTAACATAGCCTGATCAATATGTTTCACCTGACCCTGACTAACATAGACTGATCAGTGTGTTTCACCTGACCCTGACTAACATAGCCTGATCAGTATGTTTAACCTGACCCTGACTAACATAGACTGATCAGTATGTTTCACCTGACCCTGACTAACATAGCCTGATCAGTATGTTTCACCTGACCCTGACTAACATAGCCTGATCAGTATGTTTCACATGACCCTGACAAACATAGCCTGATCAGTATGTTTCATCTGACCCTGACTAACATAGCCTGATCAGTATGTTTCACCTGGCTCTGACTAACATAGACTGATCAGTATGTTTCATCTGACCCTGACTAACATAGCCTGATCATTATGTTTCACCTGACCCTGACTAACATAGCCTGATCAGTATGTTTCACCTGACCCTGACTAACATAGCCTGATCAATATGTTTCACCTGACCCTGACTAACATAGCCAGATCAGTATGTTTCACTTGACCCTGACTAACATAGCCTGATCAGTATGTTTCATCTGACCCTGACTAACATAGCCTGATCAGTATGTTTCACCTGACCCTGACTAACATAGCCTGGTCAGCATGTTTCACCTGACCCTGACTAACATAGCCTGATCAATATGTTTCACCTGACCCTGACTAACATAGCCTGATCAATATGTTTCACCTGACCCTGACTAACATAGCCTGATCAGTATGTTTCATCTGACCCTGACTAACATAGCCTGATCAGTATGTTGCACCTGACCCTGACTAACATAGCCTGATCAGTATGTTTCATCTGACCCTGACTAACATAGCCTGATCAGTATGTTTTACCTGACCCTTACTAACATAGACTGATCAGTATGTTTCACCTGACCCTGACTAACATAGCCTGATCATTATGTTTCACCTGACCCTGACTAACATAGACTGATCAGTATATTTCACCTGACCCTGACTAACATAGCCCGATCAATATGTTTCACCTGACCATGACTAACAATGCCTGATCAGTATGTTTCATCTGACCCTGACTAACATAGCCTGATCAGTATGTTTCACCTGACCCTGACTAACATAGACTGATCAGTATGTTTCACCTGACCCTGACTAACATAGCCTGATCAATATGTTTCACCTGACCCTGACTAATATAGACTGATCAGTATGTTTCATCTGACCCTGACTAACATAGCCTGATCAGTATGTTTCACCTGACCCTTACTAACATAGCCTGATCAGTATGTTTCACCTGACCTGACTAACATAGCCTGATCAGTATGTTTCACATGACCCTGACTAACATAGCCTGATCATTATCTTTCACCTGACCCTGACTAACATAGTCTGACCAGTATGTTTCACCTGACCCTGACTAACATAGCCTGATCAGTATGTTTCACCTGACCTGACTAACATAGCCTGATCAGTATGTTTCACCTGACCCTGACTAACATAGCCTGATCAATATTTTCACCTGACCCTGACTAACATAGCCTGATCAGTATGTTTCATCTGACCCTGATTAACATAGCCTGATCAGTATGTTTCACATGACCCTGACTAACATAGCCTGATCAATATGTTTCACCTGGCCCTGACTAACATATCCTGATCAGTTTGTTTCATCTGACCCTGACTAACATAGCCTGATCAGTATGTTTCACCTGACCCTGACTAGCATAGCATGATCAGTAAGTTTCACCTGACCCTGACTAACATAGCCTGATCAGTATGTTTCACCTGAGCCTGACTAACATAGCCTGATCAATATGTTTCACCTGACCCTGACTTACATAGCCTGATCAGTATGTTTCACCTGACCCTGACTAACATAGCCTGACCAGTATGTTTCACCTGACCCTGACTAACATAGCCTGATCAGTATGCTTCACATGACCCTGACTAACATAGCCTGATCAATATGTTTCACCTGACCCTGGCTAACATATCTTGATCAGTATGTTTCATCTGACCCTGACTAACATAGCCTGATCAGTATTTTTCACCTGACCCTGACTAGCATAGCCTGATCAGTACGTTTCACCTGTCCCTGACTAAAATAGCCTTATCGGTATGTTTCACCTGACCCTGACTAACATAGCCTGATCAATATGTTTCACCTGACCCTGACTAACATAGTCTGACCAGTATGTTTCACCTGACCCTGACTAACATAGCCTGATCATTATGTTTCACCTGACCCTGACTAACATAGCCTGATCAATATGTTTCACCTGACGTTGACTAACATAGCCTGATCAATATGTTTCACCTGACCCTGACTAACATAGCCTGATCAATATGTTTCATCTGACCCTGACTAACATAGCCTGATCAGTATGTTTCACCTGACCCTGACTAACATAGCCTGATCAGTATGTTTTATCTGACCCTGACTAACATAGCCTGATCAATATGTTTCATCTGACCCTGACTAACATAGCCTGATCAGTATGTTTGACCTGACCCTGACTAACATAGACTGATCAGTATGTTTCACCTGACCCTGACTAACATAGCCTGATCATTATGTTTCACCTGACCCTGACTAACATAGACTGATCATTATGTTTCATCTGACCCTGACTAACATAGCCTGATCAGTATGTTTCACCTGACTCTGACTAACATAGACTGATCAATATGTTTCACCTGACCCTGACTAACATAGCCTGATCAGTATGTTTCACCTGACCCTGACTAACATAGCCTGATCAGTATGTTTCACATGACCCTGACTAACATAGCCTGATCATTATCTTTCACCTGACCCTGACTAACATAGTCTGACCAGTATGTTTCATCTGACCCTGACTAACATAGCCTGATCAATATGTTTCACCTGACCCTGACTAACATAGACTGATCAGTGTGTTTCACCTGACCCTGACTAACATAGCCTGATCAGTATGTTTAACCTGACCCTGACTAACATAGACTGATCAGTATGTTTCACCTGACCCTGACTAACATAGCCTGATCAGTATGTTTCACCTGACCCTGACTAACATAGCCTGATCAGTATGTTTCACATGACCCTGACAAACATAGCCTGATCAGTATGTTTCATCTGACCCTGACTAACATAGCCTGATCAGTATGTTTCACCTGGCTCTGACTAACATAGACTGATCAGTATGTTTCATCTGACCCTGACTAACATAGCCTGATCATTATGTTTCACCTGACCCTGACTAACATAGCCTGATCAGTATGTTTCACCTGACCCTGACTAACATAGCCTGATCAATATGTTTCACCTGACCCTGACTAACATAGCCAGATCAGTATGTTTCACTTGACCCTGACTAACATAGCCTGATCAGTATGTTTCATCTGACCCTGACTAACATAGCCTGATCAGTATGTTTCACCTGACCCTGACTAACATAGCCTGGTCAGCATGTTTCACCTGACCCTGACTAACATAGCCTGATCAATATGTTTCACCTGACCCTGACTAACATAGCCTGATCAATATGTTTCACCTGACCCTGACTAACATAGCCTGATCAGTATGTTTCATCTGACCCTGACTAACATAGCCTGATCAGTATGTTGCACCTGACCCTGACTAACATAGCCTGATCAGTATGTTTCATCTGACCCTGACTAACATAGCCTGATCAGTATGTTTTACCTGACCCTTACTAACATAGACTGATCAGTATGTTTCACCTGACCCTGACTAACATAGCCTGATCATTATGTTTCACCTGACCCTGACTAACATAGACTGATCAGTATATTTCACCTGACCCTGACTAACATAGCCCGATCAATATGTTTCACCTGACCATGACTAACAATGCCTGATCAGTATGTTTCATCTGACCCTGACTAACATAGCCTGATCAGTATGTTTCACCTGACCCTGACTAACATAGACTGATCAGTATGTTTCACCTGACCCTGACTAACATAGCCTGATCAATATGTTTCACCTGACCCTGACTAATATAGACTGATCAGTATGTTTCATCTGACCCTGACTAACATAGCCTGATCAGTATGTTTCACCTGACCCTTACTAACATAGCCTGATCAGTATGTTTCACCTGACCTGACTAACATAGCCTGATCAGTATGTTTCACATGACCCTGACTAACATAGCCTGATCATTATCTTTCACCTGACCCTGACTAACATAGTCTGACCAGTATGTTTCACCTGACCCTGACTAACATAGCCTGATCAGTATGTTTCACCTGACCTGACTAACATAGCCTGATCAGTATGTTTCACCTGACCCTGACTAACATAGCCTGATCAATATTTTCACCTGACCCTGACTAACATAGCCTGATCAGTATGTTTCATCTGACCCTGATTAACATAGCCTGATCAGTATGTTTCACCTGACCCTGACTAACATAGACTGATCAGTATGTTTCACCTGACCCTGACTAACATAGCCTGATCATTATGTTTCACCTGATCCTGACTAACATAGCCTGATCAGTATGTTTCACCTGACCCTGACTAACATAGCCTGATCAGCATGTTTCACCTGACCCTGACTAACATAGCCTGATCAATATGTTTCACCTGACCATGACTAACATAGCCTGATCAATATGTTTCATCTGACCCTGACTAACATAGCCTGATCAGTATGTTTCATCTGACCCTGACTAACATAGCCTGATCATTATGTTTCACCTGACCCTGACTAACATAGACTGATCAGTATATTTCACCTGACCCTGACTAACATAGCCTGATCAATATGTTTCACCTGACCCTGACTAACATAGCCAGATCAGTATGTTTCACCTGACCCTGACTAACATAGCCTGATCAGTATGTTTCACCTGACCCTGACTAACATAGCCTGATCATTATGTTTCACCTGACCCTGACTAACATAGACTGATCAGTATATTTCACCTGACCCTGACTAACATAGTCTGATCAATATGTTTCACCTGACCCTGACTAACATAGCCTGATCAGTATGTTTCATCTGACCCTGACTAACATAGCCTGATCAGTATGTTTCACCTGACCCTGACTAACATAGACTGATCAGTATGTTTCACCTGATCCTGACTAACATAGCCTGATCATTATGTTTCACCTGACCCTGACTAACATAGCCTGATCAGTATGTTTCACCTGACCCTGACTAACATAGCCTGACCAGTATGTTTCACCTGACCCTGACTAACATAGCCTGATCAGTATGTTTCACCTGACCCTGACTAACATAGCCTGATCAATATGTTTTACCTGACCCTGACTAACATAGCCTGATCAGTATGTTTCACCTGACCCTGACTAACATAGCCTGACCAGTATGTTTCACCTGACCCTGACTAACATAGCCTGATCAATATGTTTCACCTGACCCTGACTAACATAGCCTATCAGTATGTTTCACCTGACCCTGACTAACATAGCCTGACCAGTATGTTTCACCTGACCCTGACTAACATAGCCTGATCAGTATGTTTCACATGACCCTGACTAACATATCCTGATCAGTTTGTTTCATCTGACCCTGACTAACATAGCCTGATCAGTATGTTTTACCTGACCCTGACTAGCATAGCATGATCAGTAAGTTTCACCTGACCCTGACTAACATAGCCTGATCAGTATGTTTCACCTGAGCCTGACTAACATAGCCTGATCAATATGTTTCACCTGACCCTGACTTACATAGCCTGATCAGTATGTTTCACCTGACCCTGACTAACATAGCCTGACCAGTATGTTTCACCTGACCCTGACTAACATAGCCTGATCAGTATGCTTCACATGACCCTGACTAACATAGCCTGATCAATATGTTTCACCTGACCCTGGCTAACATATCTTGATCAGTATGTTTCATCTGACCCTGACTAACATAGCCTGATCAGTATTTTTCACCTGACCCTGACTAGCATAGCCTGATCAGTACGTTTCACCTGTCCCTGACTAAAATAGCCTTATCGGTATGTTTCACCTGACCCTGACTAACATAGCCTGATCAATATGTTTCACCTGACCCTGACTAACATAGTCTGACCAGTATGTTTCACCTGACCCTGACTAACATAGCCTGATCATTATGTTTCACCTGACCCTGACTAACATAGCCTGATCAATATGTTTCACCTGACGTTGACTAACATAGCCTGATCAATATGTTTCACCTGACCCTGACTAACATAGCCTGATCAATATGTTTCATCTGACCCTGACTAACATAGCCTGATCAGTATGTTTCACCTGACCCTGACTAACATAGCCTGATCAGTATGTTTCATCTGACCCTGACTAACATAGCCTGATCAATATGTTTCATCTGACCCTGACTAACATAGCCTGATCAGTATGTTTGACCTGACCCTGACTAACATAGACTGATCAGTATGTTTCACCTGACCCTGACTAACATAGCCTGATCATTATGTTTCACCTGACCCTGACTAACATAGACTGATCATTATGTTTCATCTGACCCTGACTAACATAGCCTGATCAGTATGTTTCACCTGACTCTGACTAACATAGACTGATCAATATGTTTCACCTGACCCTGACTAACATAGCCTGATCAGTATGTTTGACCTGACCCTGACTAACATAGACTGATCAGTATGTTTCACCTGACCCTGACTAACATAGCCTGATCAATATGTTTCACCTGACCCTGACTAATATAGACTGATCAGTATGTTTCATCTGACCCTGACTAACATAGCCTGATCAGTATGTTTCACCTGACCCTTACTAACATAGCCTGATCAGTATGTTTCACCTGACCTGACTAACATAGCCTGATCAGTATGTTTCACATGACCCTGACTAACATAGCCTGATCATTATCTTTCACCTGACCCTGACTAACATAGTCTGACCAGTATGTTTCACCTGACCCTGACTAACATAGCCTGATCAGTATGTTTCACCTGACCTGACTAACATAGCCTGATCAGTATGTTTCACCTGACCCTGACTAACATAGCCTGATCAATATTTTCACCTGACCCTGACTAACATAGCCTGATCAGTATGTTTCATCTGACCCTGATTAACATAGCCTGATCAGTATGTTTCACCTGACCCTGACTAACATAGACTGATCAGTATGTTTCACCTGACCCTGACTAACATAGCCTGATCATTATGTTTCACCTGATCCTGACTAACATAGCCTGATCAGTATGTTTCACCTGACCCTGACTAACATAGCCTGATCAGCATGTTTCACCTGACCCTGACTAACATAGCCTGATCAATATGTTTCACCTGACCATGACTAACATAGCCTGATCAATATGTTTCATCTGACCCTGACTAACATAGCCTGATCAGTATGTTTCATCTGACCCTGACTAACATAGCCTGATCATTATGTTTCACCTGACCCTGACTAACATAGACTGATCAGTATATTTCACCTGACCCTGACTAACATAGCCTGATCAATATGTTTCACCTGACCCTGACTAACATAGCCAGATCAGTATGTTTCACCTGACCCTGACTAACATAGCCTGATCAGTATGTTTCACCTGACCCTGACTAACATAGCCTGATCATTATGTTTCACCTGACCCTGACTAACATAGACTGATCAGTATATTTCACCTGACCCTGACTAACATAGTCTGATCAATATGTTTCACCTGACCCTGACTAACATAGCCTGATCAGTATGTTTCATCTGACCCTGACTAACATAGCCTGATCAGTATGTTTCACCTGACCCTGACTAACATAGACTGATCAGTATGTTTCACCTGATCCTGACTAACATAGCCTGATCATTATGTTTCACCTGACCCTGACTAACATAGCCTGATCAGTATGTTTCACCTGACCCTGACTAACATAGCCTGACCAGTATGTTTCACCTGACCCTGACTAACATAGCCTGATCAGTATGTTTCACCTGACCCTGACTAACATAGCCTGATCAATATGTTTTACCTGACCCTGACTAACATAGCCTGATCAGTATGTTTCACCTGACCCTGACTAACATAGCCTGACCAGTATGTTTCACCTGACCCTGACTAACATAGCCTGATCAATATGTTTCACCTGACCCTGACTAACATAGCCTATCAGTATGTTTCACCTGACCCTGACTAACATAGCCTGACCAGTATGTTTCACCTGACCCTGACTAACATAGCCTGATCAGTATGTTTCACATGACCCTGACTAACATATCCTGATCAGTTTGTTTCATCTGACCCTGACTAACATAGCCTGATCAGTATGTTTTACCTGACCCTGACTAGCATAGCATGATCAGTAAGTTTCACCTGACCCTGACTAACATAGCCTGATCAGTATGTTTCACCTGAGCCTGACTAACATAGCCTGATCAATATGTTTCACCTGACCCTGACTTACATAGCCTGATCAGTATGTTTCACCTGACCCTGACTAACATAGCCTGACCAGTATGTTTCACCTGACCCTGACTAACATAGCCTGATCAGTATGCTTCACATGACCCTGACTAACATAGCCTGATCAATATGTTTCACCTGACCCTGGCTAACATATCTTGATCAGTATGTTTCATCTGACCCTGACTAACATAGCCTGATCAGTATTTTTCACCTGACCCTGACTAGCATAGCCTGATCAGTACGTTTCACCTGTCCCTGACTAAAATAGCCTTATCGGTATGTTTCACCTGACCCTGACTAACATAGCCTGATCAATATGTTTCACCTGACCCTGACTAACATAGTCTGACCAGTATGTTTCACCTGACCCTGACTAACATAGCCTGATCATTATGTTTCACCTGACCCTGACTAACATAGCCTGCATCAATATGTTTCACCTGACGTTGACCTAACATAGCCTGATCAATATGTTTCACCTGACCCTGACTAACATAGCTGATCAATATGTTTCATCTGACCCTGACTAACATAGCCTGATCAGTATGTTTCACCTGACCCTGACTAACATAGCCTGATCAGTATGTTTCATCTGACCCTGACTAACATAGCCTGATCAATATGTTTCATCTGACCCTGACTAACATAGCCTGATCAGTATGTTTGACCTGACCCTGACTAACATAGACTGATCAGTATGTTTCACCTGACCCTGACTAACATAGCCTGATCATTATGTTTCACCTGACCCTGACTAACATAGACTGATCATTATGTTTCATCTGACCCTGACTAACATAGCCTGATCAGTATGTTTCACCTGACTCTGACTAACATAGACTGATCAATATGTTTCACCTGACCCTGACTAACATAGCCTGATCAGTATGTTTCACCTGACCCTGACTAACATAGCCTGATCAGTATGTTTCACATGACCCTGACTAACATAGCCTGATCATTATCTTTCACCTGACCCTGACTAACATAGTCTGACCAGTATGTTTCATCTGACCCTGACTAACATAGCCTGATCAATATGTTTCACCTGACCCTGACTAACATAGACTGATCAGTGTGTTTCACCTGACCCTGACTAACATAGCCTGATCAGTATGTTTAACCTGACCCCTGACTAACATAGACTGATCAGTATGTTTCACCTGACCCTGACTAACATAGCCTGATCAGTATGTTTCACCTGACCCCTGACTAACATAGCCTGATCAGTATGTTTCACATGACCCTGACTAACATAGCCTGATCAGTATGTTTCATCTGACCCTGACTAACATAGCCTGATCAGTATGTTTCACCTGCTCTGACTAACATAGACTGATCAGTATGTTTCATCTGACCCTGACCTAACATAGCCTGATCATTATGTTTCACCTGACCCTGACTAACATAGCCTGATCAGTATGTTTCACCTGACCCTGACTAACATAGCCTGATCAATATGTTTCACCTGACCCTGACTAACATAGCCAGATCAGTATGTTTCACTTGACCCTGACTAACATAGCCTGATCAGTATGTTTCATCTGACCCTGACTAACATAGCCTGATCAGTATGTTTCACCTGACCCTGACTAACATAGCCTGATCAGCATGTTTCACCTGACCCTGACTAACATAGCCTGATCAATATGTTTCACCTGAGCCTGACTAACATAGCCTGATCAATATGTTTCACCCTGACCCTGACTAACATAGCCTGATCAGTATGTTTCATCTGACCCTGACTAACATAGCCTGATCAGTATGTTGCACCTGACCCTGACTAACATAGCCTGATCAGTATGTTTCATCTGACCCTGACTAACATAGCCTGATCAGTATGTTTTACCTGACCCTTACTAACATAGACTGATCAGTATGTTTCACCTGACCCTGACTAACATAGCCTGATCATTATGTTTCACCTGACCCTGACTAACATAGACTGATCAGTATATTTCACCTGACCCTGACTAACATAGCCCGATCAATATGTTTCACCTGACCATGACTAACAATGCCTGATCAGTATGTTTCATCTGACCCTGACTAACATAGCCTGATCAGTATGTTTCACCTGACCCTGACTAACATAGACTGATCAGTATGTTTCACCTGACCCTGACTAACATAGCCTGATCAATATGTTTCACCTGACCCTGACTAATATAGACTGATCAGTATGTTTCATCTGACCCTGACTAACATAGCCTGATCAGTATGTTTCACCTGACCCTTACTAACATAGCCTGATCAGTATGTTTCACCTGACCTGACTAACATAGCCTGATCAGTATGTTTCACATGACCCTGACTAACATAGCCTGATCATTATCTTTCACCTGACCCTGACTAACATAGTCTGACCAGTATGTTTCACCTGACCCTGACTAACATAGCCTGATCAGTATGTTTCACCTGACCTGACTAACATAGCCTGATCAGTATGTTTCACCTGACCCTGACTAACATAGCCTGATCAATATTTTCACCTGACCCTGACTAACATAGCCTGATCAGTATGTTTCATCTGACCCTGATTAACATAGCCTGATCAGTATGTTTCACCTGACCCTGACTAACTTAGACTGATCAGTATGTTTCACCTGACCCTGACTAACATAGCCTGATCATTATGTTTCACCTGATCCTGACTAACATAGCCTGATCAGTATGTTTCACCTGACCCTGACTAACATAGCCTGATCAGCATGTTTCACTTGACCCTGACTAACATAGCCTGATCAATATGTTTCACCTGACCATGACTAACATAGCCTGATCAATATGTTTCATCTGACCCTGACTAACATAGCCTGATCAGTATGTTTCATCTGACCCTGACTAACATAGCCTGATCAATATGTTTCACCTGACCCTGACTAACATAGACTGATCAGTATGTTTCACCTGACCCTGACTAACATAGCCTGATCAGTATGTTTCACCTGACCCTGACTAACATAGCCTGATCAGTATGTTTCACATGACCCTGACTAACATAGCCTGATCAGTATGTTTCACCTGGCTCTGACTAACATAGACTGATCAGTATGTTTCACCTGACCCTGACTAACATAGCTGATCATTATGTTTCACCTGGGACCCTGACTAACATATCCTGATCAGTATGTTAGTCAGGGTCAGGTGAAACATACTGATCAGTCTATGTTAGTCAGAGCCAGGTGAAACATACTGATCAGCTATGTTAGTCAGGGTCATGTGAAACATACTGATCAGGCTATGTTAGTCAGGGTCAGGTGAAACATACTGATCAGGCTATGTTAGTCAGGGTCAGGTTGAAACATACTGATCAGTCTATGTTAGTCAGGGTCAGGTGAAACATATTGATCAGGCTATGTTAGTCAGGGTCAGATGAAACATACTGATCAGGCTATGTTAGTCAGGGTCAGATGAAACATATTGATCAGGCTATGTTAGTCATGGTCAGGTGAAACATATTGATCAGGCTATGTTAGTCAGGGTCAAGTGAAACATGCTGATCAGGCTATGTTAGTCAGGTCAGGTGAAACATACTGATCAGGCTATGTTAGTCAGGATCAGGTGAAACATAATGATCAGGCTATGTTAGTCAGGGTCAGGTGAAACATACTGATCAGTCTAAGTTAGTCAGGGTCAGGTGAAACATACTGATCAGGCTATGTTAATCAGGGTCAGATGAAACATACTGATCAGGCTATGTTAGTCAGGGTCAGGTGAAAATATTGATCAGGCTATGTTAGTCAGGGTCAGGTGAAACATACTGATCAGGCTATGTTAGTCAGGTCAGGTGAAACATACTGATCAGGCTATGTTAGTCAGGGTCAGGTGAAACATACTGGTCAGACTATGTTAGTCAGGGTCAGGTGAAAGATAATGATCAGGCTATGTTAGTCAGGGTCATGTGAAACATACTGATCAGGCTATGTTAGTCAGGTCAGGTGAAACATACTGATCAGGCTATGTTAGTAAGGGTCAGGTGAAACATACTGATCAGGCTATGTTAGTCAGGGTCAGATGAAACATACTGATCAGTCTATATTAGTCAGGGTCAGGTGAAACATATTGATCAGGCTATGTTAGTCAGGGTCAGGTGAAACATACTGATCAGTCTATGTTAGTCAGGGTCAGGTGAAACATACTGATCAGGCTATGTTAGTCAGGGTCAGATGAAACATACTGATCAGGCATTGTTAGTCATGGTCAGGTGAAACATATTGATCGGGCTATGTTAGTCAGGTCAGGTGAAATATACTGATCAGTCTATGTTAGTCAGGGTCAGGTGAAACATAATGATCAGGCTATGTTAGTCAGGGTCAGGTGAAACATACTGATCAGTCTATGTTAGTAAGGGTCAGGTAAAACATACTGATCAGGCTATGTTAGTCAGGGTCAGATGAAACATACTGATCAGGCTATGTTAGTCAGGGTCAGGTGCAACATACTGATCAGGCTATGTTAGTCAGGGTCAGATGAAACATACTGATCAGGCTATGTTAGTCAGGGTCAGGTGAAACATATTGATCAGGCTATGTTAGTCAGGCTCAGGTGAAACATATTGATCAGGCTATGTTAGTCAGGGTCAGGTGAAACATGCTGATCAGGCTATGTTAGTCAGGGTCAGGTGAAACATACTGATCAGGCTATGTTAGTCAGGGTCAGATGAAACATACTGATCAGGCTATGTTAGTCAGGGTCAAAGTGAACATACTGATCTGGCTATGTTAGTCAGGGTCAGGTGAAACATATTGATCAGGCTATGTTAGTCAGGGTCAGGTGAAACATACTGATCAGGCTATGTTAGTCAGGGTCAGGTGAAACATAATGATCAGGCTATGTTAGTCAGGGTCAGATGAAACATACTGATCAGTCTATGTTAGTCAGAGCCAGGTGAAACATACTGATCAGGCTATGTTAGTCAGGGTCAGATGAAACATACTGATCAGGCTATGTTAGTCAGGGTCATGTGAAACATACTGATCAGGCTATGTTAGTCAGGGTCAGGTGAAACATACTGATCAGGCTATGTTAGTCAGGGTCAGGTGAAACATACTGATCAGTCTATGTTAGTCAGGGTCAGGTTAAACATACTGATCAGGCTATGTTAGTCAGGGTCAGGTGAAACACACTGATCAGTCTATGTTAGTCCAGGGTCAGGTGAAACATATTGATCAGGCTATGTTAGTCAGGGTCAGATGAAACATATGGTCAGACTATGTTAGTCAGGGTCAGGTGAAAGATAATGATCAGGCTATGTTAGTCAGGGTCATGTGAAACATACTGATTCAGGCTATGTTAGTCAGGGTCAGGTGAAACATACTGATCAGGCTATGTTAGTCAGGGTCAGGTGAAACATATTGATCAGTCTATGTTAGTCAGAGTCAGGTGAAACATACTGATCAGGCTATGTTAGTCAGGGTCAGATGAAACATAATGATCAGTCTATGTTAGTCAGGGTCAGGTGAAACATAATGATCAGGCTATGTTAGTCAGGGTCAGGTGAAACATACTGATCAGTCTATGTTAGTCAGGGTCAGGTCAAACATACTGATCAGGCTATGTTAGTCAGGGTCAGATGAAACATATTGATCAGGCTATGTTAGTCAGGGTCAGATGAAACATACTGATCAGGCTATGTTAGTCAGGGTCAGGTGAAACATACTGATCAGGCTATGTTAGTCAGGGTCAGATGAAACATATTGATCAGGCTATGTTAGTCAGGGTCAGGTGAAACATATTGATCAGGCTATGTTAGTCAACGTCAGGTGAAACATATTGATCCAGGCTATGTTAGTCAGGGTCAGGTGAAACATAATGATCAGGCTATGTTAGTCAGGGTCAGGTGAAACATACTGGTCAGACTATGTTAGTCAGGGTCAGGTGAAACATATTGATCAGGCTATGTTAGTCAGGGTCAGGTGAAACATACCGATAAGGCTATTTTTAGTCAGGGACAGGTGAAACGTACTGATCAGGCTATGCTAGTCAGGGTCAGGTGAAAAATACTGATCAGGCTATGTTAGTCAGGGTCAGATGAAACATACTGATCAAGATATGTTAGCCAGGGTCAGGTGAAACATATTGATCAGGCTATGTTAGTCAGGGTCATGTGAAGCATACTGATCAGGCTATGTTAGTCAGGGTCAGGTGAAACATACTGGTCAGGCTATGTTAGTCAGGGTCAGGTGAAACATACTGATCAGGCTATGTAAGTCAGGGTCAGGTGAAACATATTGATCAGGCTATGTTAGTCAGGCTCAGGTGAAACATACTGATCAGGCTATGTTAGTCAGGGTCAGGTGAAACTTACTGATCATGCTATGCTAGTCAGGGTCAGGTAAAACATACTGATCAGGCTATGTTAGTCAGGGTCAGATGAAACAAACTGATCAGGATATGTTAGTCAGGGTCATGTGAAAACATACTGATCAGGCTATGTTAGTCAGGGTCAGGTGAAACATACTGGTCAGGCTATGTTAGTCAGGGTCAGGTGAAACATACTGATAGGCTATGTTAGTCAGGGTCAGGTGAAACATATTGATCAGGCTATGTTAGTCAGGGTCAGGTGAAACATACTGGTCAGGCTATGTTAGTCAGGGTCAGGTGAAACATACTGATCAGGCTATGTTAGTCAGGGTCAGGTAAAACATATTGATCAGGCTATGTTAGTCAGGGTCAGGTGAAACATACTGATCAGGCTATGTTAGTCAGGGTCAGGTGAAACATACTGGTCAGGCTATGTTAGTCAGGGTCAGGTGAAACATACTGATCAGGCTATGTTAGTCAGGGTCAGGTGAAACATAATGATCAGGCTATGTTAGTCAGGATCAGGTGAAACATACTGATCAGTCTATGTTAGTCAGGGTCAGGTGAAACATACTGATCAGGCTATGTTAGTCAGGGTCAGATGAAACATACTGATCAGGCTATGTTAGTCAGGGTCAGGTGAAACATATTGATCAGACTATGTTAGTCAGGGTCAGGTGAAATATACTGATCAGTCTATGTTAGTCAGGGTCAGGTGAAACATAATGATCAGGCTATGTTAGTCAGGGTCAGGTGAAACATACTGATCAGGCTATGTTAGTCAGGGTCAGGTGAAACATACTGATCTGGCTATGTTAGTCAGGGTCAGGTGAAACATATTGATCAGGCTATGTTAGTCAGGGTCAGGTGAAATATACTGATCAGTCTATGTTAGTCAGGGTCAGGTGAAACATAATGATCAGGCTATGTTAGTCAGGGTCAGATGAAACATACTGATCAGGCTATGTTAGTCAGGGTCAGATGAAACATATTGATCAGGCTATGTTAGTCATGTCAGGTGAAACATATTGATCAGGCTATGTTAGTCAGGGTCAGGTGAAACATGCTGATCAGGCTATGTTAGTCAGGGTCAGGTGAAACATACTGATCAGGCTATGTTAGTCAGGATCAGGTGAAACATAATGATCAGGCTATGTTAGTCAGGGTCAGGTGAAACATACTGATCAGTCTATGTTAGTCAGGGTCAGGTGAAACATACTGATCAGGCTATGTTAATCAGGGTCAGATGAAACATACTGATCAGGCTATGTTAGTCAGGGTCAGGTGAAAATATTGATCAGGCTATGTTAGTCAGGGTCAGGTGAAACATACTGATCAGGCTATGTTAGTCAGGTCAGGTGAAACATACTGATCAGGCTATGTTAGTCAGGGTCAGGTGAAACATACTGGTCAGACTATGTTAGTCAGGGTCAGGTGAAAGATAATGATCAGGCTATGTTAGTCAGGGTCATGTGAAACATACTGATCAGGCTATGTTAGTCAGGTCAGGTGAAACATACTGATCAGGCTATGTTAGTAAGGGTCAGGTGAAACATACTGATCAGGCTATGTTAGTCAGGGTCAGATGAAACATACTGATCAGTCTATATTAGTCAGGGTCAGGTGAAACATATTGATCAGGCTATGTTAGTCAGGGTCAGGTGAAACATACTGATCAGTCTATGTTAGTCAGGGTCAGGTCAAACATACTGATCAGGCTATGTTAGTCAGGGTCAGGTGAAACATATTGATCAGTCTATGTTAGTCAGAGTCAGGTGAAAACATACTGATCAGGCTATGTTAGTCAGGGTCAGATGAAACATAATGATCAGTCTATGTTAGTCAGGGTCAGGTGAAACATAATGATCAGGCTATGTTAGTCAGGGTCAGGTGAAACATACTGATCAGTCTATGTTAGTCAGGGTCAGGTCAAACATACTGATCAGGCTATGTTAGTCAGGGTCAGATGAAACATATTGATCAGGCTATGTTAGTCAGGGTCAGATGAAACATACTGATCAGGCTATGTTAGTCAGGGTCAGGTGAAACATACTGATCAGGCTATGTTAGTCAGGGTCAGATGAAACATATTGATCAGGCTATGTTAGTCAGGGTCAGGTGAAACATATTGATCAGGCTATGTTAGTCAACGTCAGGTGAAACATATTGATCAGGCTATGTTAGTCAGGGTCAGGTGAAACATAATGATCAGGCTATGTTAGTCAGGGTCAGGTGAAACATACTGGTCAGACTATGTTAGTCAGGGTCAGGTGAAACATATTGATCAGGCTATGTTAGTCAGGGTCAGGTGAAACATACCGATAAGGCTATTTTAGTCAGGGACAGGTGAAACGTACTGATCAGGCTATGCTAGTCAGGGTCAGGTGAAAAATACTGATCAGGCTATGTTAGTCAGGGTCAGATGAAACATACTGATCAAGATATGTTAGCCAGGGTCAGGTGAAACATATTGATCAGGCTATGTTAGTCAGGGTCATGTGAAGCATACTGATCAGGCTATGTTAGTCAGGGTCAGGTGAAACATACTGGTCAGCTATGTTAGTCAGGGTCAGGTGAAACATACTGATCAGGCTATGTAAGTCAGGGTCAGGTGAAACATATTGATCAGGCTATGTTAGTCAGGCTCAGGTGAAACATACTGATCAGGCTATGTTAGTCAGGGTCAGGTGAAACTTACTGATCATGCTATGCTAGTCAGGGTCAGGTAAAACATACTGATCAGGCTATGTTAGTCAGGGTCAGATGAAACAAACTGATCAGGATATGTTAGTCAGGGTCATGTGAAACATACTGATCAGGCTATGTTAGTCAGGGTCAGGTGAAACATACTGGTCAGGCTATGTTAGTCAGGGTCAGGTGAAACATACTGATAGGCTATGTTAGTCAGGGTCAGGTGAAACATATTGATCAGGCTATGTTAGTCAGGGTCAGGTGAAACATACTGGTCAGGCTATGTTAGTCAGGGTCAGGTGAAACATACTGATCAGGCTATGTTAGTCAGGGTCAGGTAAAACATATTGATCAGGCTATGTTAGTCAGGGTCAGGTGAAACATACTGATCAGGCTATGTTAGTCAGGGTCAGGTGAAACATACTGGTCAGGCTATGTTAGTCAGGGTCAGGTGAAACCATACTGATCAGGCTATGTTAGTCAGGGTCAGGTGAAACATAATGATCAGGCTATGTTAGTCAGGATCAGGTGAAACATACTGATCAGTCTATGTTAGTCAGGGTCAGGTGAAACATACTGATCAGGCTATGTTAGTCCAGGGTCAGATGAAACATACTGATCAGGCTATGTTAGTCAGGGTCAGGTGAAACATATTGATCAGACTATGTTAGTCAGGGTCAGGTGAAATATACTGATCAGTCTATGTTAGTCAGGGTCAGGTGAAAACATAATGATCAGGCTATGTTAGTCAGGGTCAGGTGAAACATATGATCAGGCTATGTTAGTCAGGGTCAGGTGAAACATACTGATCTGGCTATGTTAGTCAGGGTCAGGTGAAACATATTGATCAGGCTATGTTAGTCAGGGTCAGGTGAAATATACTGATCAGTCTATGTTAGTCAGGGTCAGGTGAAACATAATGATCAGGCTATGTTAGTCAGGGTCAGATGAAACATACTGATCAGGCTATGTTAGTCAGGGTCAGATGAAACATATTGATCAGGCTATGTTAGTCATGGTCAGGTGAAACATATTGATCAGGCTATGTTAGTCAGGGTCAGGTGAAACATGCTGATCAGGCTATGTTAGTCAGGGTCAGGTGAAACATACTGATCAGGCTATGTTAGTCAGGATCAGGTGAAACATAATGATCAGGCTATGTTAGTCAGGGTCAGGTGAAACATACTGATCAGTCTATGTTAGTCAGGGTCAGGTGAAACATACTGATCAGGCTATGTTAATCAGGGTCAGATGAAACATACTGATCAGGCTATGTTAGTCAGGGTCAGGTGAAAATATTGATCAGGCTATGTTAGTCAGGGTCAGGTGAAACATACTGATCAGGCTATGTTAGTCAGGTCAGGTGAAACATACTGATCAGGCTATGTTAGTCAGGGTCAGGTGAAACATACTGGTCAGACTATGTTAGTCAGGGTCAGGTGAAAGATAATGATCAGGCTATGTTAGTCAGGGTCATGTGAAACATACTGATCAGGCTATGTTAGTCAGGTCAGGTGAAACATACTGATCAGGCTATGTTAGTAAGGGTCAGGTGAAACATACTGATCAGGCTATGTTAGTCAGGGTCAGATGAAACATACTGATCAGTCTATATTAGTCAGGGTCAGGTGAAACATATTGATCAGGCTATGTTAGTCAGGGTCAGGTGAAACATACTGATCAGTCTATGTTAGTCAGGGTCAGGTGAAACATACTGATCAGGCTATGTTAGTCAGGGTCAGATGAAACATACTGATCAGGCATTGTTAGTCATGGTCAGGTGAAACATATTGATCGGGCTATGTTAGTCAGGGTCAGGTGAAATATACTGATCAGTCTATGTTAGTCAGGGTCAGGTGAAACATAATGATCAGGCTATGTTAGTCAGGGTCAGGTGAAACATACTGATCAGTCTATGTTAGTAAGGGTCAGGTAAAACATACTGATCAGGCTATGTTAGTCAGGGTCAGATGAAACATACTGATCAGGCTATGTTAGTCAGGGTCAGGTGCAACATACTGATCAGGCTATGTTAGTCAGGGTCAGATGAAACATACTGATCAGGCTATGTTAGTCAGGGTCAGGTGAAACATATTGATCAGGCTATGTTAGTCAGGGTCAGGTGAAACATATTGATCAGGCTATGTTAGTCAGGGTCAGGTGAAACATGCTGACCAGGCTATGTTAGTCAGGGTCAGGTGAAACATACTGATCAGGCTATGTTAGTCAGGGTCAGATGAAACATACTGATCAGGCTATGTTAGTCAGGGTCAAGTGAAACATACTGATCTGGCTATGTTAGTCAGGGTCAGGTGAAACATATTGATCAGGCTATGTTAGTCAGGGTCAGGTGAAACATACTGATCAGGCTATGTTAGTCAGGGTCAGGTGAAACATAATGATCAGGCTATGTTAGTCAGGGTCAGATGAAACATACTGATCAGTCTATGTTAGTCAGAGCCAGGTGAAACATACTGATCAGGCTATGTTAGTCAGGGTCAGATGAAACATACTGATCAGGCTATGTTTGTCAGGGTCATGTGAAACATACTGATCAGGCTATGTTAGTCAGGGTCAGGTGAAACATACTGATCAGGCTATGTTAGTCAGGGTCAGGTGAAACATACTGATACAGTCTATGTTAGTCAGGGTCAGGTTAAACATACTGATCAGGCTATGTTAGTCAGGGTCAGGTGAAACACACTGATCAGTCTATGTTAGTCAGGGTCAGGTGAAACATATTGATCAGGCTATGTTAGTCAGGGTCAGATGAAACATACTGGTCAGACTATGTTAGTCAGGGTCAGGTGAAAGATAATGATCAGGCTATGTTAGTCAGGGTCATGTGAAACATACTGATCAGGCTATGTTAGTCAGGGTCAGGTGAAACATACTGATCAGGCTATGTTAGTCAGGGTCAGGTGAAACATATTGATCAGTCTATGTTAGTCAGAGTCAGGTGAAACATACTGATCAGGCTATGTTAGTCAGGGTCAGATGAAACATAATGATCAGTCTATGTTAGTCAGGGTCAGGTGAAACATAATGATCAGGCTATGTTAGTCAGGGTCAGGTGAAACATACTGATCAGTCTATGTTAGTCAGGGTCAGGTCAAACATACTGATCAGGCTATGTTAGTCAGGGTCAGATGAAACATATTGATCAGGCTATGTTAGTCAGGGTCAGATAAAACATACTGATCAGGCTATGTTAGTCAGGGTCAGGTGAAACATACTGATCAGGCTATGTTAGTCAGGGTCAGATGAAACATATTGATCAGGCTATGTTAGTCAGGGTCAGGTGAAACATATTGATCAGGCTATGTTAGTCAACGTCAGGTGAAACATATTGATCAGGCATATGTTAGTCAGGGTCAGGTGAAACATAATGATCAGGCTATGTTAGTCAGGGTCAGGTGAAACATACTGGTCAGACTATGTTAGTCAGGGTCAGGTGAAACATATTGATCAGGCTATGTTAGTCAGGGTCAGGTGAAACATACCGATAAGGCTATTTTAGTCAGGGACAGGTGAAACGTACTGATCAGGCTATGCTAGTCAGGGTCAGGTGAAAAATACTGATCAGGCTATGTTAGTCAGGGTCAGATGAAACATACTGATCAAGATATGTTAGCCAGGGTCAGGTGAAACATATTGATAGGCTATGTTAGTCAGGGTCATGTGAAGCATACTGATCAGGCTATGTTAGTCAGGGTCAGGTGAAACATACTGGTCAGGCTATGTTAGTCAGGGTCAGGTGAAACATACTGATCAGGCTATGTAAGTCAGGGTCAGGTGAAACATATTGATCAGGCTATGTTAGTCAGGCTCAGGTGAAACATACTGATCAGGCTATGTTAGTCAGGGTCAGGTGAAACTTACTGATCATGCTATGCTAGTCAGGGTCAGGTGAAACATACTGATCAGGCTATGTTAGTCAGGGTCAGATGAAACAAACTGATCAGGATATGTTAGTCAGGGCCAGGTGAAACATATTGATCAGGCTATGTTAGTCAGGGTCATGTGAAACATACTGATCAGGCTATGTTAATCAGGGTCAGATGAAACATACTGATCAGGCTATGTTAGTCAGGGTCAGGTGAAAATATTGATCAGGCTATGTTAGTCAGGGTCAGGTGAAACATACTGATCAGGCTATGTTAGTCAGGTCAAGGTGAAACATACTGATCAGGCTATGTTAGTCAGGGTCAGGTGAAACATACTGGTCAGACTATGTTAGTCAGGGTCAGGTGAAAGATAATGATCAGGCTATGTTAGTCAGGGTCATGTGAAACATACTGATCAGGCTATGTTAGTCAGGTCAGGTGAAACATACTGATCAGGCTATGTTAGTAAGGGTCAGGTGAAACATACTGATCAGGCTATGTTAGTCAGGGTCAGATGAAACATACTGATCAGTCTATATTAGTCAGGGTCAGGTGAAACATATTGATCAGGCTATGTTAGTCAGGGTCAGGTGAAACATACTGATCAGTCTATGTTAGTCAGGGTCAGGTGAAACATACTGATCAGGCTATGTTAGTCAGGGTCAGATGAAACATACTGATCAGGCATTGTTAGTCATGGTCAGGTGAAACATATTGATACGGGCTATGTTAGTCAGGGTCAGGTGAAATATACTGATCAGTCTATGTTAGTCAGGGTCAGGTGAAACATAATGATCAGGCTATGTTAGTCAGGGTCAGGTGAAACATACTGATCAGTCTATGTTAGTAAGGGTCAGGTAAAACATACTGATCAGGCTATGTTAGTCAGGGTCAGATGAAACATACTGATCAGGCTATGTTAGTCAGGGTCAGGTGCAACATACTGATCAGGCTATGTTAGTCAGGGTCAGATGAAACATACTGATCAGGCTATGTTAGTCAGGGTCAGGTGAAACATATTGATCAGGCTATGTTAGTCAGGGTTCAGGTGAAACATATTGATCAGGCTATGTTAGTCAGGGTCAGGTGAAACATGCTGACCAGGCTATGTTAGTCAGGGTCAGGTGAAACATACTGATCAGGCTATGTTAGTCAGGGTCAGATGAAACATACTGATCAGGCTATGTTAGTCAGGGTCAAGTGAAACATACTGATCTGGCTATGTTAGTCAGGGTCAGGTGAAACATATTGATCAGGCTATGTTAGTCAGGGTCAGGTGAAACATACTGATCAGGCTATGTTAGTCAGGGTCAGGTGAAACATAATGATCAGGCTATGTTAGTCAGGGTCAGATGAAACATACTGATCAGTCTATGTTAGTCAGAGCCAGGTGAAACATACTGATCAGGCTATGTTAGTCAGGGTCAGATGAAACATACTGATCAGGCTATGTTTGTCAGGGTCATGTGAAACATACTGATCAGGCTATGTTAGTCAGGGTCAGGTGAAACATACTGATCAGGCTATGTTAGTCAGGGTCAGGTGAAACATACTGATCAGTCTATGTTAGTCAGGGTCAGGTTAAACATACTGATCAGGCTATGTTAGTCAGGGTCAGGTGAAAACACACTGATCAGTCTATGTTAGTCAGGGTCAGGTGAAACATATTGATCAGGCTATGTTAGTCAGGGTCAGATGAAACATACTGGTCAGACTATGTTAGTCAGGGTCAGGTGAAAGATAATGATCAGGCTATGTTAGTCAGGGTCATGTGAAACATACTGATCAGGCTATGTTAGTCAGGGTCAGGTGAAACATACTGATCAGGCTATGTTAGTCAGGGTCAGGTGAAACATATTGATCAGTCTATGTTAGTCAGAGTCAGGTGAAACATACTGATCAGGCTATGTTAGTCAGGGTCAGATGAAACATAATGATCAGTCTATGTTAGTCAGGGTCAGGTGAAACATAATGATCAGGCTATGTTAGTCAGGGTCAGGTGAAACATACTGATCAGTCTATGTTAGTCAGGGTCAGGTCAAACATACTGATCAGGCTATGTTAGTCAGGGTCAGATGAAACATATTGATCAGGCTATGTTAGTCAGGGTCAGATAAAACATACTGATCAGGCTATGTTAGTCAGGGTCAGGTGAAACATACTGATCAGGCTATGTTAGTCAGGGTCAGATGAAACATATTGATCAGGCTATGTTAGTCAGGGTCAGGTGAAACATATTGATCAGGCTATGTTAGTCAACGTCAGGTGAAACATATTGATCAGCTATGTTAGTCAGGGTCAGGTGAAACATAATGATCAGGCTATGTTAGTCAGGGTCAGGTGAAACATACTGGTCAGACTATGTTAGTCAGGGTCAGGTGAAACATATTGATCAGGCTATGTTAGTCAGGGTCAGGTGAAACATACCGATAAGGCTATTTTAGTCAGGGACAGGTGAAACGTACTGATCAGGCTATGCTAGTCAGGGTCAGGTGAAAAATACTGATCAGGCTATGTTAGTCAGGGTCAGATGAAACATACTGATCAAGATATGTTAGCCAGGGTCAGGTGAAACATATTGATCAGGCTATGTTAGTCAGGGTCATGTGAAGCATACTGATCAGGCTATGTTAGTCAGGGTCAGGTGAACATACTGGTCAGGCTATGTTAGTCAGGGTCAGGTGAAACATACTGATCAGGCTATGTAAGTCAGGGTCAGGTGAAACATATTGATCAGGCTATGTTAGTCAGGCTCAGGTGAAACATACTGATCAGGCTATGTTAGTCAGGGTCAGGTGAAACTTACTGATCATGCTATGCTAGTCAGGGTCAGGTGAAACATACTGATCAGGCTATGTTAGTCAGGGTCAGATGAAACAAAACTGATCAGGATATGTTAGTCAGGGCCAGGTGAAACATATTGATCAGGCTATGTTAGTCAGGGTCATGTGAAACATACTGATCAGGCTATGTTAGTCAGGGTCAGGTGAACATACTGGTCAGGCTATGTTAGTCAGGGTCAGGTGAAACATACTGATAGGCTATGTTAGTCAGGGTCAGGTGAAACATATTGATCAGGCTATGTTAGTCAGGGTCAGGTGAAACATACTGGTCAGGCTATGTTAGTCAGGGTCAGGTGAAACATACTGATCAGGCTATGTTAGTCAGGGTCAGGTAAAACATATTGATCAGGCTATGTTAGTCAGGGTCAGGTGAAACATACTGATCAGGCTATGTTAGTCAGGGTCAGGTGAAACATACTGGTCAGGCTATGTTAGTCAGGGTCAGGTGAAACATACTGATCAGGCTATGTTAGTCAGGGTCAGTTGAAACATACAGGTCAGGCTATGTTAGTCAGGGTCAGGTGAAACATACTGGTCAGGCTATGTTAGTCAGGGTCAGGTGAAACATACTGATCAGGCTATGTTAGTCAGGGTCAGGTGAAACATACTGGTCAGGCTATGTTAGTCAGGGTCAGGTGAAACATATTGATCAGGCTATGTTAGTCAGGGTCAGGTGAAACATACTGATCAGTCTATGTTAGTCAGGGTCAGGTGAAACATACTGATCAGGCTATGTTAGTCAGGGTCAGATAAAACATAGTGATCAGGCTATGTTAGTCAGGGTCAGGTGAAACATACTGATCAGGCTATGTTAGTCAGGATCAGGTGAAACATACTGATCAGGCTATGTTAGTCAGGGTCAGGTGAAACATACTGATCAGTCTATGTTAGTCAGGGTCAGGTGAAACATACTGATCAGGCTATGTTAGTCAGGGTCAGGTGAAACATACTGATCAGTCTATGTTAGTCAGGGTCAGGTGAAACATATTGATCAGGCTATGTTAGTCAGGGTCAGATGAAACATACTGATCAGGCTATGTTAGTCAGGGTCAGATGAAACATATTGATCAGGCTATGTTAGTCATGGTCAGGTGAAACATATTGATCAGGCTAAGTTAGTCAGGGTCAGGTGAAACATGCTGATCAGGCTATGTTAGTCAGGGTCAGGAGAAACATACTGATCAGGCTATGTTAGTCAGGATCAGGTGAAACATAATGATCAGGCTATGTTAGTCAGGGTCAGGTGAAACATACTGATCAGTCTATGTTAGTCAGGGTCAGGTGAAACATACTGATCAGGCTATGTTAATCAGGGTCAGATGAAACATACTGATCAGGCTATGTTAGTCAGGGTCAGGTGAAAATATTGATCAGGCTATGTTAGTCAGGGTCAGGTGAAACATACTGATCAGGCTATGTTAGTCAGGGTCAGGTGAAACATACTGGTCAGACTATGTTAGTCAGGGTCAGGTGAAAGATAATGATCAGGCTATGTTAGTCAGGGTCATGTTAAACATACTGATCAGGCTATGTTAGTCAGGTCAGGTGAAACATACTGATCAGGCTATGTTAGTAAGGGTCAGGTGAAACATATTGATCAGTCTATGTTAGTCAGGGTCAGGTGAAACATACTGATCAGGCTATGTTAGTCAGGGTCAGATGAAACATACTGATCAGTCTATATTAGTCAGGGTCGGGTGAAACATATTGATCAGGCTATGTTAGTCAGGGTCAGGTGAAACATACTGATCAGTCTATGTTAGTCAGGGTCAGGTGAAACATACTGATCAGGCTATGTTAGTCAGGGTCAGATGAAACATACTGATCAGGCTATGTTAGTCAGGGTCAGGTGAAACATATTGATCAGGCTATGTTAGTTAGGGTCAGGTGAAATATACTGATCAGTCTATGTTAGTCAGGGTCAGGTGAAACATAATGATCAGGCTATGTTAGTCAGGGTCAGGTGAAACATACTGATCAGTCTATGTTAGTCAGGGTCAGGTAAAACATACTGATCAGGCTATGTTAGTCAGGGTCAGATGAAACATACTGATCAGGCTATGTTAGTCAGGGTCAGGTGCAACATACTGATCAGGCTATGTTAGTCAGGTTCAGATGAAACATACTGATCAGGCTATGTTAGTCAGGGCCAGGTGAAACATATTGGTCAGGCTATGTTAGTCAGGGTCAGGTGAAACATATTGATCAGGCTATGTTAGTCAGGGTCAGGTGAAACATGCTGATCAGGCTATGTTAGTCAGGGTCAGGTGAAACATACTGATCAGGCTATGTTAGTCAGGGTCAGATGAAACATACTGATCAGGCTATGTTAGTCAGGGTCAAGTGAAACATACTGATCTGGCTATGTTAGTCAGGGTCAGGTGAAACATATTGATCAGGCTATGTTAGTCAGGGTCAGGTGAAACATACTGATCAGGCTATGTTAGTCAGGGTCAGGTGAAACATAATGATCAGGCTATGTTAGTCAGGGTCAGATGAAACATACTGATCAGTCTATGTTAGTCAGAGCCAGGTGAAACATACTGATCAGGCTATGTTAGTCAGGGTCAGATGAAACATACTGATCAGGCTATGTTAGTCAGGGTCATGTGAAACATACTGATCAGGCTATGTTAGTGAGGGTCAGATGAAACATACTGATCAGTCTATGTTAGTCAGGGTCAGGTGAAACATACTGATCAGGCTATGTTAGTCAGGGTCAGGTGAAACACACTGATCAGTCTATGTTAGTCAGGGTCAGGTGAAACATATTGATCAGGCTATCTTAGTCAGGGTCAGATGAAACATACTGATCAGGCTATGTTAGTCAGGGTCAAGTGAAACATATTGATCAGGCTATGTTAGTCAGGGTCAGGTGAAACATATTGATCAGGCTATGTTAGTCAGGGTCAGGTGAAACATACTGATAAGGCTATTTTAGTCAGGGTCAGGTGAAACTTACTGATCAGGCTATGCTAGTCAGGGTCAGGTGAAAAATACTGATCAGGCTATGTTAGTCAGGGTCAGATGAAACATACTGATCAAGATATGTTAGCCAGGGTCAGGTGAAACATATTGATCAGGCTATGTTAGTCAGGGTCATGTGAAGCATACTGATCAGGCTATGTTAGTCAGGGTCAGGTGAAACATACTGGTCAGGCTATGTTAGTCAGGGTCAGGTGAAACATACTGATCAGGATATGTTAGTCAGGTTCAGGTGAAACATATTGATCAGGCTATGTTAGTCAGGGTCAGGTGAAACATACTGATCAGGCTATGTTAGTCAGGGTCAGGTGAAACTTACTGATCATGCTATGCTAGTCAGGGTCAGGTGAAACATACTGATCAGGCTATGTTAGTCAGGGTCAGATGAAACATACTGATCAGGATATGTTAGTCAGGGTCAGGTGAAACATATTGATCAGGCTATGTTAGTCAGGGTCATGTGAAACATACTGATCAGGCTATGTTAGTCAGGGTCAGGTGAAACATACTGGTCAGGCTATGTTAGTCAGGGTCAGGTGAAACATACTGATCAGGCTATGTTAGTCAGGGTCAGGTGAAACATATTGATCAGGCTATGTTAGTCAGGGTCAGGTGAAACATAGTGGTCAGGCTATGTTAGTCAGGGTCAGGTGAAACATACTGATCAGGCTATGTTAGTCAGGGTCAGGTAAAACATATTGATCAGGCTATGTTAGTCAGGGTCAGGTGAAACATACTGATCAGGCTATGTTAGTCAGGGTCAGGTGAAACATACTGGTCAGGCTATGTTAGTCAGGGTCAGGTGAAACATACTGATCAGGCTATGTTAGTCAGGGTCAGGTGAAACATACAGGTCAGGCTATGTTAGTTAAGGTCAGGTCAAACATACTGGTCAGGGTATGTTAGTCAGGGTCAGGTGAAACATACTGATCAGGCTATGTTAGTCAGGGTCAGGTGAAACATACTGGTCAGGCTATGTTAGTCAGGGTCAGGTGAAACATACTGATCAGGCTATGTTAGTCAGGGTCAGGTGAAACATACTGGTCAGGCTATGTTAGTCAAGGTCAGGTGAAACATACTGGTCAGGCTATGTTAGTCAGGGTCAGGTAAAACATACTGGTCAGGCTATGTTAGTCAGGGTCAGGTAAAACATATTGATAAGGCTATGTTAGTCAGGATCTGGTGAAATATACTGGTCAGGCTATGCTAGTCAGGGCCAGGTGAAACATACTGGTCAGGCTATGTTAGTCAGGGTCAGGTGAAACATACTGGTCAGGCTATGTTAGTCAGGGTCAGGTGAAACATACTGGTTAGGCTATGTTAGTCAGGGTCAAGTGAAACATACTGGTTAGGCTATGTTAGTCAGGGTCAGGTGAAACATACTGGTCAGGCTATGTTAGTCAGGGTCGGGTGAAACATACTGGTCAGGCTATGTTAGTCAGGGTCAGGTGAAACATACTGGTCAGGCTATGTAAGTCAGGGTCAGGTGAAACATACTGGTCAGGCTATGTTAGTCAGGGTCAGGTGAAACATACTGGTCAGGCTATGTTAGTCAGGGTCAGGTGAAATATACTGATCAGGCTATGTTAGTCAGGGTCAGGTGAAACATACTGATCAGGCTATGTTAGTCAGGGTCAGGTGAAACATTCTGGTCAGGCTATGTTAGTCAGGGTCAGGTGAAACATACTGGTCAGGCTATGTTAGTCAGGGTCAGGTGAAACATACTGGTCAGGCTATGTTAGTCAGGGTCAGGTGAAACATACTGGTCAGGCTATGTTAGTCAGGGTCATGTGAAACATACTGATCAGGCTATGTTAGTCAGGGTCAGGTGAAACATACTGGTCAGGCTATGTTAGTCAGGGTCAGGTAAAACATACTGGTCAGGCTATGTTAGTCAGGGTCAGGTAAAACATATTGATAAGGCTATGTTAGTCAGGATCTGGTGAAATATACTGGTCAGGCTATGCTAGTCAGGGCCAGGTGAAACATACTGGTCAGGCTATGTTAGTCAGGGTCAGGTGAAACATACTGGTCAGGCTATGTTAGTCAGGGTCAGGTGAAACATACTGGTTAGGCTATGTTAGTCAGGGTCAGGTGAAACATGACTGGTCAGGCTATGTTAGTCAGGGACAGGTGAAAACATACTGATCAGGCTATGTTAGTCAGGGTCAGGTGAAGCATACTGGTCAGGCTATGTTAGTCATGGTCAGGTGAAACATACTGATCAGACTATGTTAGTCAGGATCAGGTGAAACATACTGGTCAGGTTATGTTAGTCAGGGTCAGGGTGAAACATACTGGTTAGGCTATGTTAGTCAGGGTCAGGTGAAACATACTGGTCAGGCTATGTTAGTCAGGTTCAGGTGAAACATACTGATCAGGCTATGTTAGTCAGGGTCAGGTGAAACATACTGGTCCAGGCTATGTTAGTCAGGGTCAGGTGAAACATACTGATCAGGCTATGTTAGTCAGGGTCAGGTGAAACATACTGGTCAGGCTATGTTAGTCCAGGGTTAGGTGAAACATACTGATCAGACATGTTAGTCAGGGTCAGGTGAAACATACTGGTCAGGCTATGTTAGTCAGGGTCAGGTGAAACATACTGATCAGGCTATGTTAGTCAGGGTCAGGTGAAACATACTGGTCAGGCTATGTTAGTCAAGGTCAGGTGAAACATACTGATCAGGCTATGTTAGTCAGGGTCAGGTGAAACATACTGGTCAGGCTATGTTAGTCAGGGTCAGGTGAAACATACTGGTCAGGCTATGTTAGTCAGGGTCAGGTGAAACATACTGTTCAGGCTATGTTAGTCAGGGTCAGGTGAAACATACTGATCAGGCTATGTTAGTCAGGGTCAGGTGAAACATACTGATCAGGCTATGTAGTCAGGGTCAGGTGAAACATACTGGTCAGGCTATGTTAGTCAGGGTCAGGTGAAACATACTGGTCAGGCTATGTTAGTCAGGGTCAGGTGAAACATACTGGCTAGGCTATGTTAGTCAGGGTCAAGTGAAACATACTGGTTAGGCTATGTTAGTCAGGGTCAGGTGAACATACTGGTCAGGCTATGTTAGTCAGGGTCAGGTGAAACATACTGATCAGGCTATGTTAGTCAAATTCAGGTGAAACATACTGGTCAGACTATATTAGTCAGGGTCAGGTGAAACATACTGATCAGGCTATGTTAGTCAAGGTCAGGTGAAACATACTGGTCAGGCTATGTTAGTCAGGGTCAGGTGAAACATACTGATAAGGCTATGTTAGTCAGGATCTGGTGAAACATACTGGTCAGGCTATGTTAGTCAGGGTCAGGTGAAACAAACTGGTCAGGCTATGTTAGTCAGGGTCAGGTGAAACATACTGGTCAGGCTATGTTAGTCAGGGTCAGGTGAAACATACTGATCAGGCTATGTTAGTCAGGGTCAGGTGAAACATACTGGTCAGGCTATGTTAGTCAGGGTCAGGTGAAACATACTGGTCAGGCTATGCTAGTCAGGGTCAGGTGAAACATACTGGTTAGGCTATGTTAGTCAGGGGTCAAGTGAAACATACTGGTTAGGCTATGTTAGTCAAGGGTCAGGTGAAAACATACTGGTCAGGCTATGTTAGTCAGGGTCAGGTGAAACATACTGATCAGGCTATGTTAGTCAGGGTCAGGTGAAACATACTGGTCAGGCTATGTTAGTGAGGGTCAGGTTAAACATACTGATCAGGCTATGTTAGTGAGGGTCAGGTGAAACATACTGATCAGGCTATGTTAGTCAGGTCAGATGAAACATACTGATCAGACTATGTTAGTCAGGGTCAGGTGAAACATACTGGTCAGGCTATGTTAGTCAGGGTCAGGTGAAACATACTGGTCAGGCTATGTAAGTCAGGGTCAGGTGAAACATACTGGTCAGGCTATGTTAGTCAGGGTCAGGTGAAACATACTGGTCAGGCTATGTTAGTCAGGGTCAGGTGAAACATACTGATCAGGCTATGTTAGTCAGGGTCAGGTGAAACATACTGATCAGGCTATGTTAGTCAGGGTCAGGTGAAACATACTGGTCAGGCTTTGTTAGTCAGGGTCAGGTGAAACATACTGGTCAGGCTATGTTAGTCAGGGTCAGGTGAAACATACTGATCAGGCTATGTTAGTCAGGGTCAGGTGAAACATACTGGTCAGGCTATGTTAGTCAGGGTCATGTGAAACATACTGATCAGGCTATGTTAGTCAGGGTCAGGTGAAACATACTGGTCAGGCTATGTCTGTCAGGGTCAGGTGAAACATACTGATCAGGCTATTTTAGTCAGGGGTCAGGTGAAACATACTGATCAGGCTATGTTAGTCAGGGTCAGGTGAAACATACTGGTCAGGCTATGTTAGTGAGGGTCAGGTTAAACATACTGATCAGGCTATGTTAGTGAGGGTCAGGTGAAACATACTGATCAGGCTATGTTAGTCAGGGTCAGGTGAAACATACTGATCAGGCTATGTTAGTCAGGGTCAGGTAAGCATACTGGTTAGGCTATGTTAGTCAGGGTCAGGTGAAACATACTGGTCAGGCTATGTTAGTCAGGGTCAAGTGAAACATACTGATCAGGCTATGTTAGTCAGGGTCAGGTGAAACATACTGGTCAGGCTATGTTAGTCAGGGTCAGGTGAAACATACTGATCAGGCTATGTTAGTCAGGGTCAGGTGAAACATACTGGTCAGGCTATGTTAGTCAGGTTCAGGTGAAACATACTGGTCAGGCTATGTTAGCCAGGGTCAGGTGAAACATACTGGTCAGGCTATGTTAGTCAGGGTCAGGTAAAACATACTGGTCAGGCTATGTTAGTCAGGGTCAGGTTAAAACATACTGATAAGGCCTATGTTAGTCAGGATGTGGTGAAACATACTGGTCAGGCTATGCTAGTCAGGGCCAGGTGAAACATACTGGTCAGGCTATGTTAGTCAGGGTCAGGTGAAACATACTGGTCAGGCTATGTTAGTCAAGGTCAGGTGAAACATACTGGTTAGGCTATGTTAGTCAGGGTCAGGTGAAACATACTGGTCAGGCTATGTTAGTCAGGGTCAGGTGAAACATACTGATCAGGCTATGTTAGTCAGGGTCAGGTGAAACATACTGGTCAGGCTATGTTAGTCAGGGTCAGGTGAAACATACTGGTCAGGCTATGTTAGTCAGGGTCAGGTGAAACATACTGGTTAGGCTATGTTAGTCAGGGTCAAGTGAAACTTACTGATCATGCTATGTTAGTCAGGGTCAGGTGAAACATACTGGTCAGGCTATGTTAGTCAGGGTCAGGTGAAACATACTGATCAGGCTATGTTAGTCAAATTCAGGTGAAACATACTGGTCAGACTATATTAGTCAGGGTCAGGTTAAACATACTGATCAGGCTATGTTAGTCAGGGTCAGGTGAAACATACTGATCAGGCTATGTTAGTCAGGGTCAGGTGAAACATACTGGTCAGGCTCTGTTAGTCAGGGTCAGGTGAAACATACTGATAAGGCTATGTTAGTCAGGATCTGGTGAAACATACTGGTCAGGCTATGTTAGTCAGGGTCAGGTGAAACAAACTGGTCAGGCTATGTTAGTCAGGGTCAGGTGAAACATACTGGTCAGGCTATGTTAGTCAAGGTCAGGTGAAACATACTGATCAGGCTATGTTAGTCAGGGTCAGGTGAAACATACTGGTCAGGCTATGTTAGTCAGGGTCAGGTGAAACATACTGGTCAGGCTATGCTAGTCAGGGTCAGGTGAAACATACTGGTTAGGCTATGTTAGTCAGGGTCAAGTGAAACATACTGGTTAGGCTATGTTAGCCAGGGTCAGGTGAAACATACTGGTCAGGCTATGTTAGTCAGGGTCAGGTGAAACATACTGATCAGGCTATGTTAGTCAGGGTCAGGTGAAACATACTGGTCAGGCTATGTTAGTCAGGGTCAGGTGAAACATACTGGTCAGGCTATGTTAGTCAGGGTCAGGTGAAACATACTGATCGGCTATGTTAGTCAGGGTCAGGTGAAACATACTGATCAGGCTATGTTAGTCAGGGTCAGGTGAAACATACTGGTCAGGCTTTGTTA